>PVHY01011764.1:0-46809 GCA_004024945.1 Uropsilus gracilis | reverse complement strand
GGAAACCACCTGGAGCTGGCACGAGGGACACACCCCGCACGTTCTGCTTTTGAGGCCTTCTGTTTGTCAGCATGTCACCCTACCTTCTACCCCTGTAATAGTGACTCCACTTCCTCCTCTGCTGCCCAGGGAAGTGTGCTTCCTTTTTCCCAAGAAAAAGCTTTCACATTCTCTTCAAAAAGCTTTCACATTCTCTTCATTCACAGTGAAATGAAAGCAAGTGGAGTGAGTCCTTTTCTCTCACTGTGTGCATGTTCCTCTGCATTGATACTATATTTTTAAAGAAATTCTTCACAACCCCCCAAGCACTGCCGAGACTGTTCATTCTGTTCCTACCACCTTGTTCACCAATGAGCCCCCTGAGCTCTGCAGACCTCCACAGGGAGATTTATTTTTGTCTCTCCCATGTCATTCACACCCTCTGGATGTGACATGAGACTGAAAGCTGGAAGAGTGGGACAACCTGGTGAGTTGCTAAGGGAGCGCGGAAGAGCTGTGATTCCAGAGGCTGAGGTTTATTTGCAGTTTGTGTGACCAGAGTCACCTGCTGGCATGCTGTCTGTGTGTTCCTGTCTCTGTGTTCCTGACTGGGAACTTGGTAGAGGGCCAAGAGTTGGTGCTGCTCATGTCACAGGCAGACTTGAACATGGGGCCGGGATTGGGTCTTGCTCACGCAGGGGATTGATAGGGAGCCCAGGCAGAGTGCGGAGTCGTGTCTGCAGGTGGACCGAGGGCCACAGGATGTCTCTGGTCAAGAGGACTGTCAGCAGGGAGGTTGTGTGACCCACTCTTCTGTGGCTTTCAATCCGGGCCCAGTTTCTTCCCCTCCCCCTTCTCCAAAATGACTCTGCTTGTTTATGTGATTGTTTTCCAGACCGTAGAGGAGATTGAGGGGGTCCTCGGTCGGGACCTTTATCCCAACCTGGCTGAAGAGCGCTCCCGTTGGGAGAAGGAGCTGGCAGGACTGAGGGAAGAGAATGAGAGCCTGACAGCCATGCTATGCAGCAAGGAGGAGGAGCTGAACAGGACCAAGGCCACAATGAACGCTGTCAGGGAGGAGCGGGACCGGCTTCGGAGAAGGGTGAGTGCGGAGACCAGGAGGATAAGTGTGGGGGCCCTGGCAGCCCAAGCGGGTGTGGAGTGCGTGGTCTTGGACTCACCACACCTTTCTGGTAATGAAGCCATTCTTGTAAGGAAAGTAATTTGAAAGTGCTTGGAAGTGACTGTAAGATTTGAAAACCACCATTCTCTGGAATCTCAGATAAAAGCAGATGATCAAATTCTGTGCAGGCAGCAATTCTCAAGCCATTCCCCAGGGTGTGCAATTTCCCCACACTGGATTTTTTAAAGACAGACTAAACATATTTTACCGTTTGCAAAAGAATCTTAAGTATAAACTTTGTCTTCGCTGCTGAATATAGTATGAAATGTCACCTCTTCAAAGGCATAATTGCTTAAATGAAAGTAGTCACATACATGTAAATGTATGTATATGTGTGTATGTTCTCTCTGTGTGTGTATAATTCCTGATCCTTAACCTAGTGTGCCAGTGACTCCATGGATTGAGTGAGTTGAGAACCACTTTGTTCAGAAAATAGATACATTTGAAAAGAGTTGATGTTTAAGGATAGCAGTATTTGTCAAAATGGTTAAATCACTCAGTTTTCCAAAGATGGAGTTTCTTCAAGAAACCGAGAGTGTTACCTTTGTGAATTTAATCTGTGATTGAACTGAGGGTGAAGCACGAATTCTTTGATCAGAAATATCCCCTCTGAACGTTGAATTTTACCTACTCACACCTCTCTCAGTCTCAGCAGTATTAAAGCTTGCCATCTAGCTGTGCTCTGAACTCCTTGGAAATAGCTTGGTTTCAATAGGGTCAACACATGTGTTTCCTTCTGTTGTTAACTTACATGCAAGTTTTCATGATTGCCATTGTGGAAGACTGTGGAAGAAATTATTATTTGTAATGTTATCAACTCTTTTTGAATATATCAGCTCCCTGACTAATGTCATAATTAAAAGATCAACAATCTGAACATCATTTTATCTGAACTCACAAGTTCAAACTTATTTTCAGAATCCAACTATATCAGATGCTATTTTCCATACTTGCTTCAGCAGGTGTGACTCAGTCAGCAAAGACCTTATCCGGGCAAGGTGGCGAAATTTCCCTGCAGCACAGCGCCTGTCCTGGTCACACTCCCTGATCATTATGACTAATGCCCTAATTAGGTGCACCTGCTTCTCACGTGTTTATTCTCACACTATGTGTTTTGTATAGGAAATGTCAGTCTTTAGGTATAATTACATGTTGTGGTTTAGAAACCTTCTCCAACTTGAGTTGCCAAAGCACAAAATTGCCCTTGATTGTGAATAGCAAGAGACAAATTCCAATCTCTTACTTCAAGTGTTTTTTCCAACCCTGCAAGTTGGCATGGAGAGTAAGCAGTGTGGCGGTGAGGGGCGGGGAGTGTAGGCGGCAGCTACCTGTCCTGCCTGCAGCACCTGAGCTCCCTGGGCTCACTGCCCAGTCACCTCACCTCTCGTGAAGCCCTTTCCTCTGCCCTGAGTGGGGGTGACAGTCACAGCCAGTGTGTGGAAGTCAAACGACACTTAAGCACTGAGACAGTGCATGGCAAATCATAAGTGCTCAAAACATGTCAGTAGTGTTCAGGGTAAAAACTAGAATACTGGCCTCTAACAGGTTCCAGTAAGTGTTTAGGTATTTGAAGAAGCTAAAGTGGGTATTAAACAGCCATATACACATGTTGTAGTAAAAAATTTCTTCTGATCACATTTATTACCTTTGATATTTTGCAGTTAAGAAAGTTTCATATAAAAGTATATCTTTTCAGTGACCTCCATCCAACTCAAAATATGTTGAGGAACTTGAATCTCTTCCTGCTCATTAATTGGGTTTATTTTTCTTTATTTCCAGACAGTTGTGGATTTTGTAGAATTTGCATGCCTTCCACCCACTACAGCATGATATAGTTTTTTTCTGGGAGGAACCTGCCTTGTGTGGAAGGTTGTCCTCTTTCCTCCATAGAACATGTCTTGGCAGAGCAACTGAGGCTGGCATCGTGTCCACGCCTGTGATACCCCCCAATCCTCAGCTGACTCAGCTGCCTTTGTTTTCTTCACTGTAGCACTGAATTCACAAATTCATTGATTCTGAAAAGTAATTGGGTCCACATTATTTTCCTGCCCAAGTTCACTGTATAGAGTTTGAAATGACTGGGTCACTGTAATTGTAACTAAGCAAAGTGCTCTCAAAGTTACAAATTTGTAACTAAACAAAGTGCTCTCAATAGATCTTCTGAGCCTCATTCAAGATTTAGTTAATTTATATCTAAACTCCCAACTTAATGTCAGTTAATAGATTGGACTACTTGGCAGAGCAGTAAGAATTACTGGTTCCAGCTCCTTATTAAATAAGATCATCATCTGTTTCCTTGTGCTGTGTAATATAACCACTCATTTCACAAGTAAAGAAGTGGACTTTGCTTAGCAAGGGAGGCTTAGTTACTCTAGAAAGTTACTCTTTATTCATTTTTATCTCATAAACATGACAGGTCATCTCCTTTTGGCCAGGTGGAGGGCCTGCATTGATGAGCAGAACACAGTCCCCAGGTTTTGGGGGAGATAGGAAAGTGAAAAGGTCTTTAAAATGCTGTGTGTCAAGTAGGGAGGAGAAAAGCAGACAGGGAACCTGGGAACTTGCAATGATGATCAGACGTGGGGGGGGCATTTTAGGGGGGATATGTGATGGGAGGGTCATGATGGAACACTTGATGGGGTGACAGTAGAAGGGGACCTTGATGGTGGACATGTGACAGAGCAGAGTATGGGAGAGACACGTTGGAGGAACACATAAGGGGCACATGTGATGAGAGACCCTGTTTCTCCACATATTTGCAGTTTTTTACCTAATTTTTCAGGACAAATGTCATGTAGCAAAAAAAAATAATAATAAATGTCTTCACCTTATATTTTGGTGAAGCAAACTGAGTACACTTGGTTCTTGGTCCTTAGGTCCTTTACATATGATTTTCCTGTAAACAAATGATATAAACATAAGAAATCAATAAATATAGTGCAGTGCTATAAGTGTATTTTCTCATTCTTATGATTTTAACATTTTCCTTTTCCTAGCTTATTTTTTTGTCAGAACACCAAATATAATACTGCAAACAAAATATGTGTTAATAGACAGCTATGTTTATTGGTTGGGCTCTGGTTAAGAACAGACTGTTAGTCATTTTGGGAGAGTCACAATTAATCCTGGATTCCATCTATGAGGTTCAGCACCCTAACATCACATTATTCAAGGGTCCCCTATGTGACTAACACAGGCTTATGATTCCGTGCTCCAGGAATCACACACCTATTTTTTTCTTGTGATGAAACTTTTAGATCTCCTCTCATTGCAACTTTCATCTATTAACTATAGCCACTATGCTATACATTATATCCTCATGACTTTTTTAATTACCGGAAGTTTGTACATTTAGCTGCCTTCACTCACCTGCCCTTCACCTTAGTTAATTACCAGTCTGTTCTCTGTATCCATGAATTCCATTTTCTTGGCTTGTTTTGTTTTTCTAAATTCCACATATAATTAAATCATTTGGTATTTCTCTTCCTCTGTCCAACTTATTTCACTTAGCATAATACTCTCAAGATCATCCATGTTCCCACAGATGGTAAGATTTTATTCTTGTTTATATCTGAATAATATTCCATTGTATGCATGCAGACATATCTATGAACATATGTGAATGGATGAAGAAAATGTTTTATATATGTATATGATATATATGGCGTGTATAAATCTGTGTCTTATATGTAACATTTTCCTTATCTACTGAGGGACACTAAGTTTCTTTCTGAGTCTTGACTGTTGTAAATAATTCTGCAACATAATGGTTCATATGTCTTTTCAAGTTTGAGTTTATGTTTTCTTTGGATAAATAGCCCAAAATAGAATTGCTGAATAATTATGGTAATTCTATTTTTAATTTTTTGAGGGACTTCCATGTTGTTCCCATAATGGTTGAACCAGTTTACTTTTCTTTACACCAACAGTGTGCCAGATTCTCTTTTCTCCACATACTCACCAACTGTTGTTATCTTTTGTCTTTTGATGATAGTCATTCTTACAGGTGTGAGGTGGTATTAAATTATGATGTTGATTTGCATTTCCCTGATGACTAGTGATATTGAGAACCTTTTTTGTGAACCTGCTGGCTGTCTGTATATATTCTTTGGGAAAATGTCTGTTCATCCTTTGCCCATTTTTAATGGGAATTTTTGGTTTGTCTTGTTTGTTTTGCTATTATGAGGTTTTTGAGATTATGAGATTTTTAAATATACTTTAGATATTAACCCTGTTTCTGATATATGATTTTCAGTTACTTTCACTAATTTGATCAGTTGCCTTATAACAGAAAGGCATCACAACATGTTTATAGTTTCCTTTTCTGTGCAAAAACTTTCTAACTTGATGTAGTTGTTCTTGTTTACTTTTTTGCCTTTGCTTTTGGAGTCAGGTCCCAAAACTATCTTCAAGATCAAAATTTTAAGGAGCCCATGGCCTATGTTTTCTTCTAGGAGTTTAGTTGTTCCAAGTCTTATTTTAAAATCTTTATCCATTTTGAACTAATTCTTGTGTACATTGTGGTCTAGCTTTAATTCTCTTGCCCATGGTTGTCCAGTCTTCTCAACACCATTTCCTGAAGAAATTAACCTTTCCACATTGTATGCTCTTAGCACCTTTATTACAAATAGTTGACAATGTGTGTGGATTTATTTCTGAACACTAGTCTGCTCCATTGATCTACATATCTGTTTTATGCCAATACTGTACTGTTTTGATAACTCTAGTTTTGTAGTACAATAATCAAATTCTTTGGAAATCAAAGGAGCATGATGCCTCCAACTATGTTTTCATTTCTCGCTATTGCTTTGCTATTCAGAATCTTCTGGGGGTCCATACAATTTTTAGGATTCTGATCAGGATTGTGTTGAATCTGTAGATCACTTTGTATGGTAGAAACATTCTAACAATACCAGTTTTTCCAATGTACAGACAGATTATCTTTCTCTTTCTTTTTGTCTTCTTCAATTCCTAAAAGTTTTCAGTGCTCTTTAACCTGATGGTTTAAATTTGTTTCTAGACTATTGTTCTTTTTGATGCAGTAATAAGTAGATTGTTTTCCTAATTTTCTTTCTTTACTTCTTTAGGCATTGTATCCTTTTAGAGATGAGAAAACTGAGACCTACAGAAATCTAATGACCTTGCCTTGAACTATGCTAATGTGAGGTGATGGATGTTAACTATTTGCACAAACATTTAGACTCTGAAATGTGACTTCTTTGTTCTGTTGTTTGGACAACTGCCCTGTGTTTTATCCACACAAACCTAAAGTTAGGAAGTGTCCTCTCTTACTAATGTACCAGATTCCTTAGGATTCCATAGGTCCATCTTCCTGGCATTCTCAGACAACTTCATTAAGGTAAAATGAATTTATTTCATAGACAAGATGTTTTTAATGTGTTTGTTTATCTTGACTTGAGCCCAGTAGAGCATACTGGTTAAACCAGTCCCCCTTCCTATCTGTAGTTTGAGAGATATGTAAATGTACTCCAAGGCAAAGATCTCTCAGAACTACAATTCTTTCATCTCTTCTTTGGAAAGAGTTACAATAGTCTGAGAAGGCTTCCATTCAAGCACATTTGCACAATATAAGGAGATGAGGAGATGATCTTTCTAGTTGCAGGCGCAGGTCTCCCTCTCAGGAAAGTACCTGACTCCATTTGTTGGAAAGCTGGTAAGGAATTAGGAAGACATCTAAGTGTTGACCTTCTCCCTGGTGCAGCCTTTTTGATAACTTTTGGGCTGCTCAACAATGGGTGATTTGTCCTAGCAGAGTTGCCAACTGAAATCAGGTTCCAAAGGGGGAGGCAAAAGCCTCCAACTGACAAAACCACAGGTTCACTTCTCCCACATGTAGCAGTTGCCACTCAAAATGGCAACAAGGAATTTTATTAACAAGGAAAGTTAACCAAGAAAACAAAAAGTTTTTTCTTCCTTTAAGTCCACAAATGGCCAGTTATCTTACTCCAGTCACCCCTTAGTCCAAAAGTCCTAAACACAGTCCAAGATGATGCCCCTGGGCTCCCCCAAACCTCAGAGGTAGGCACTTCTGCAAAGTTCATTCCTTTCTCCCGTATCTTCTTTTTGCTTCCTCTCTCTCCAGTATTGCATGCTGCTTCACTTCTCCAAGACTCTTCAAACTTCTTCCACAATTGCTGATGCATAAATCAGCTTTCCAAATTGCTGGCCATCTCCAGGTACCAGCTCTCCATATCACCTTGCTGCAATGCCACAATCTTCCACACCAGCCACTCTTATGCCAGACACCATGGCTCCTTGCCCCTCCAGCTCACTCTTCCAGGGGGCTTCTGGCCAGCCTGGTCACTCGGGCTGCTCTTTACCTACCTGCCATTCTCTTCTCTCCTTTCCTCTCCCCAAAAGTGTTCAGTGTTCTCTCTTTCTCTTTCTCTCTTTACCCCCTCTCTCCCCCTCTCTCCCTCTCTCTCATTCCCTCTCTATTCTCTGCCCCTTGCCTTTTTATCCCCCCCAACTCCCTCTTCTGGCAGTTTAACTGCCACCCCTCAAGGGGGGAGGGGTGCCCAGTTTCATTATTTTGAACCAACATAGATGTGTTGGGTTTGAAAACAAAGATGGGGGAATGAAGCTGGGTGTCCCTCCCCCATCTTGGGTTGTTGCAGTTAGCCCCTCCTCCACCCTTGGGTGTGGCAGTTGGCCTTTTCCCCTGCCCCCCCCCCCTTGGGGGTGGCAGTTAAACTGCCAGAAGAGGCAGTTGGAACAGGAAGTTGGACCAGAAGCAGAGGGGATACAAGGCAAGGAGCGGAGACTAGAGAGAGAGAACTTTTGGGGAATGGAGAGAAGAGAATGGCAGGCGGGTAAAGAGTAGCCCAAGTGACCAGCCTGGGCAGAAGCCCCCTGGAAGAGTGAGCTGGAGGTGATGAGGAGCCATGGTGTCTGGCAGAACAGTGACCAGTGTGGAGAGTGTGACGCCGCAGCAAGCTGGTACCTGGAGAGGCCAGGAATTTGGAAAGCTGATTTGTGCATCAGCAGTTGCGGAAGTTTGAAGCATCTTGGAGAAGCTGAGCAGCTCGAAATACCAGAGAGAGAAGAAGCAAAAAGAAGAGGGCGAAGAAAGACTAGACATTTGCAAAGTGCCTACCTCTGAGATTTGGAGGGGCAAAGGTGCACTATCTTGGACTGTGTCTTTGGGACCTTTGGGACTGAGAATGGTGACTGGGGTAAGGTAACTGCCACTCATGGCTTTAAGGACTTTTCGTTTTCCCTATTGAACTCCCTTGGTAATAAACCCTGTTGTTAAATTACATTTTGAGTGGCAACTGCCACATGTGGGTGAAGCAAACTTCCAGCTTATAAATTGGAGGCTTTTGCCCTCCTTTTATCAGCACCAGCCTTGACCAAAACCGGGTGGTGGGTGTGGCTTGGGAGAGGATGGGGAGGAGAGAGAGGGTGGGGAGGGGGGTCGGGGACAAGTGGCAAGGGGCAGGTTAAAGAGACTCTTCTTTTCAAACTGCTCCTTTATGCCAGAACTGAGTTTGGATTGGGGAGAGGGTAGGGTTGGAAAAGTAAGGATAGGGGAGGGTCTGCCACAACCCAAGGGTGGGGGAGGGGCACCCAACTTCCTGATTCCTTAGTGAGCTGATTTCTTAGAGCAAAAAAGAAAATGATACACCTCTCATATCTTCAGAGAAAGAAAATTCTGTCGGGTTTTTTTTGTTTGTTTGTTTGGTTTTTTTGAGACTAGGTCTCACTATTTTTGCCCATGGAACCACAGGCTCATGTTATCTGGGGTACCATGGACTCAAGCAATCCCCAGCCTCAGCTTCCCAAGTAGCTGGGATTACAGGTGTGTGCCACCATGCCCAGCTATTTTTTTGGAACTAGGTCTCACTATGTTGCCCTGAGCAGGACTTGAACCGTGATCCCTGGTCCCTACCATGGCTTCCTAGGCTGCCACTTACAGGCATGGGCCACCATGCCTGGCAAAATTCTGTCAGGTTTTATTCATTTTCTATTTTGAAGTTTCTTATAACTCAGCCTTTATAAAACTCCCATAAATAATAAAATGCTACTATCCTGAAACACTAAGCAAAAGAGATATATGGAAATAAACCTCACTTGTATGTGGGCTTCAGGAAAAGTCTGATGAAATCTCTCCTAAGAAAGTGCTTCTCAGAGGCAAAATATCCACCAACCCCAACCTGGGAGGAGGTGGCTTCCAGAGAACTACAGGGATGAAGTGCTGACCTCACTAAGGAGAGCTTTTCCAGCCCAGCCATTCTTATCCTTCGGGGTAAAGTCATCTCCCCTCAGCCAGCTCCATTACACACTGGGATTATGAATTATAATTTAATTACCTGACATTACAGCTCCCTTGTTCTTAGTGCTGCCTACCACAGACAGAACAGATTCATCCTTTTTTTGGCTAATGAGTGTTTCTGATCCCATGAGGAGGGTAACTCCCCTTTCATGCCTTTTTGTCACTAGTCTGTGAACCTGGCTCAGTGATACTGTCTGTGTCCCTGCCACTGTCCTGGGACACTGGGGTGTGACGTCGCCCAGCCGCACTGTTTCAGTGAATGTTAGAGAGCCACCTCTGTGACTGTGGTTGAGCCACTCTGGCTCCGAGTTATTTATATATATATATTTATATATATATATATATATATATATATATATATATATATAAATAACATGGATGTACCTAGAAGAAATCATATTAGTAGAAACAAAAAGACAGAACAAATGATTTCATTCATAGGAACATCACAGGAGAATTAGTCTCTACCCTCCTGATAGACTTCAAAAAATTTGCAGACATATCTCAAAGTTGCCATACCTGCTCAGCGCCTGCTATGTGATAATGCAGTCTGAGGATTCATGTCTGTTTCCACAGCTGGAAAACAGACGTATTTTCTTTTCAAATTTTGTTTCTCTGTCATTACCTGTGTTCTCTCACTTTCACACTCTTTTGAGTATACTGGACCCTGGTCAATCACGTGTGTCTCTTAACGCTACCTGTATATATTACATCTCTTTAGCTTCCCAGGCTGTGTTCCCATCACTTTCTTTGTACCGCATTCCAATTTACTAATTCTCTTTTCAGTTTTATCTTATAGATGCTATCTCATAGACTACATTTTCCACTGACTTTTTTCTCACCTTCCTCATCTCTTGGTACCTGTGAATTTTTGTTACGTAACTTATTTTTTTATGGAAACTCTTTTTCCATAAAATGTGTAAATTGTCTCTTTAAAGGCTCAGAGACTTGGAGTGACAGATTCTTGGTTTGAATTATTTTCATTTCATTTCTCCTCTGGTGACTCCATCTCCCAGTGTGGACTGCTGGCCCCTCGCTTCATACCCTCAGTGCAGGCATCCCTCCATGTTTAGCAGCTCAATGGAGGGCTTATATTTCCTGACCTGTGGTGGGTATTATGGTTTGAAAATTAGGTGCCTAAGGCAGTGTATGAGTGGGAAAATCCAGACCAGTTTTCTCTGTTAACACATAAGCTTGGGGCCCCACAACAAATTTGGAAATTTGGACTCAGATGCGAATGTGTAGTGGGTCTGGAATTTGATTTCTTGTGGTTGACCCCACCCTCTGCACAGTTCTTAGGTTTCTCTCCAGTATCCAGGGTAGCATTTCCAGTCCACCTGGCACACATGGGTGGGGCAGGAAGGCTCCAGGCTTTATTCCAATTAGCAGATCAAACAGCTGCCTTGCAGGGGCCTTGCCAGCTCCAGTCTCTCCAGCTCCAGTCTCTCCAGTCGTCCTGGGATGAACCCACACTCTGCAGCATCGCTCAGGTCCTCACTACTCTAGGTCCAGCTCTCACTTCATTTTTGCCAGAATTTCTGGCAAAAAAAAAAAAAAAAAGGTGTTTATTTTTTTCTGAGACTAGGTCTCATTATTTTCCCTGGGGACCCACAGGCTCACATTGCCCTGGGGTACCACGGACTCAAGTGAGCCCCAGCCTCAGCTTCCCAGCTAGCTGGGATTACAGGTGCACCACCACACCCAGCTATTTTTTTGGGACTAGGTCTCACTATGTTGCCCTGGGCGGGACTCGAACCCGCAGACTCAAATAATTCCTAGTCCTGGCCTCGCTCCATAGGCCATTATTAAAGGCACCCGCCACTGTGCCCAGCCCTAGATTTTGCTTTTTAAAAGTTTGGTAGTGAATATCTTTTTCACTAGTCCTTTTTATGTAGCAATTCAATGCATTTTTAATAGGCAGAACAACTGTTTAGCCGAAAGCTGGCATGTGCTGGAAAATTTCGGTTGTCCTGTACACACAGCTTCTCTTCCCATCTGCAGCCCAGCTTCCTGTTCTCATCCTTTGTGGCACCTGTCAAAACTGAGTCTCAGCCTGCCAACTCTCTTCTGGGTATGTGGGCCATCTCCCCTTGTGTATTCTGTAGAATCTGGCACTTTCCATTAAGTTTTACTCAGCAGTACTGTCTTCCACTTTGCAGTTAATGTGCTCACATCTACCCACAAGTGCCGCAGCACAGCCTTCTTACTGCTTTGCTTTTATCCTTCGTATCTTTTTTTTTTTTTTTTTTGAGATTGGGTCTCACTATGTTGCCCATGGAACTGCAGGCTCACATTGTCCAAGGTACCACGGACTCAAGTGATCTCCAGCCTCAGCCTGCCAGGTAGCTGGGATTACAGGCGTGCACCACCATGCCCAGCTATTTTTTTGAGACTAGGTCTGGGATTACAGGCGTGCACCACCATGCCCAGCTATTTTTTGAGACTAGGTCTCGCTATGTAGCCCCGGATGGGTCTCAAACCCATGAACTCAAGCAATTCCTAGTCCTGGCCTCACTCTGTAGACAGCAATTAAAAGCATGCGCCATTGCACCTGGCCTTTATCCTTTGTATCCTTAACTGTTATAATCGTGAGCTCTCCAGCATCTGAAAGAAAGGCATGCTTTGCCTCATCTTACTCTGTTGGGAAGAAAGCTCCACGGAGTTTCCACGGCTGTTTCTTTCTTGCATTTTTGATCTGAGGTTAGCTTCCTTCCCCTTTCCAAATATCTGCTATTCCCCCCTCCTTCCTACCAGAGGACCTGGACTATTTTCTTGCAGAGAAACAGAAACCAGTACATCTTTCTGTTTCCCGTCCTCGCTCTTCCCATCTGCAGACTCAGCTTTCTTACTATCTCACCTCTTTTCTTTCTCTCCCACAGTCTCCACTGAGCCTCCCTCCAAGGGGGAATGTGCAGGCTCTATCCCCTGCACGGCCTCTGGCAACCTTGTTCCTGCACAGAATTCCCACTTCTGATGTCCTTCCTCAGAATACATTCCTAGATGTTTCTGAAGTTCTCTTCCTCACACACTGAGAGTGTCCTCAAATTCAGCACACCCATGCCTGGTTGGCATCTTTGTTTTTCTCTATAAAAAGCCGTTCCTTCTTAAATTTTATTGAGTAGCCCCATGAGTTGCTGAGTTACCCAGCCCAAGTTTGGGTGCGTTTTCATTTCCTGTAGTGACTCTAGTATTGACCAAGTGAGAGCAGCTAGTCACAAATGGCCGTTGAACTTTGAATTTACATTTGTTAAACTAGACCAGTGTTCAAAGCTCAGAGCCCTGGGCACATTGGGTGCCCAGCCAGCGTGCAACCCTGTGGCCCTGGACTCCTAGGGTGCCGGGCCAGCATGGCCATCGACCTGCTTTCAGAAAGCCCCAATGGACAGAGCTGGCCAGGCACTGCCACTGGCTCCCCAGCCACTGTTTGGCCCTCCTCACTCCTCATCAGTAGTACCTCAGCGCAGCTTTTGACTCAACCTCCATCCTCCTCACTTCAGTTCATCCTCTAATCAAATAATTTTTATGAAACTCTTCTCCCTATGGGAATCGTTACGGTGTCACTGAGAGAAGTGATTTTGCAGCATCTTCTCTGCTTGAACAACTTTATGGGGAGCATCCCCATAGCCTTATGTTTTGCCCAGTAACTGTCCAGCTTTCAGAGCTGAATCCAGCATTTAGTCTCTGGAGAGAAAGAGGTGTTTCTTCTCTCATGCTTTGACACTTGGTACAGCAGGTCCTCCAATAACATCATTTTATTATGAAGTTAATGAGGGAAAACACAGTCCCAGGCCACATTGAAACAAATGATCTTATACAGGGGCCTGATTTTGTTACACATTGTTTCACTAAAAGTCAAAGTTACAAAGAAACTATGAACAAGTTAGGCAAAGACTGATTGTACCCTTTATGGGGACACATTTTAATTTGTAATACTTGACTTTGAGCTCTTAAAAGAAAGAATTTTACCTTCATACTCTGCCAGGTTTCTGTTGTATGTAACAAAGTAATTTCTCTTCTGGGCATTTGGAAGGATTAGGATGTACCTTCAGATAAAACAAAGGAGTGACCACTCAAGTTCCTTTCTATGTTGCTGGCAAAGAACTCAGGGAAAAGGATATAAAGAGAAGAATGACCTCCTGGCAGTCATCAGTTCCTAGGTTAGGGGGTTAGAGGCTGTGATTCCTGGCTAACCTAGGACTCCAAGCCACATACTTAAAGAGAAAAAAAAAAATCTATATTTCCTGTAATAAGTTTTCTTCAGTGAGATACTAGTTGCTGGCCTCAAGTTTGGCAGCCTGAAACAACAGGAATGGATTCCCTCACAGCTCTGGAGCACAGCACATCAAGGTGTTGTCCGGCTTTGTTCCCCTCCACAGGCTTAAAGGAGAACCATGTTTGCCTCTTCAGCTCCTGGCCACCCCTGGTGCCTACTGCCTCACAGCTAGCCTCTGCCTCCGTGCTCACATGGCCTCTGCTTTGCCTGAAACCTTCTCCTTTTTCTGATAAGGACCCTAATCCTTAGATTCTCCTCATGGAGAACCTAATGTGTTGGGAAAACAGGCCCTCATGCTGTGCTAGGCATGTGGGGAGAGGCAGCGCTCCCCATTCCCAGTCTGTTGGGGGCGGTTCCAGGATGGCCCTTGGTCTTTCACCAATATCACTTGATCTCAACAGCCACATGTTTCTCTTGTCTCTAAGCCATTTCCAGTCTGGCTTGGATGGTGGGGCAACATTGAAATCAGATGCAAGGGGGCAAAAAGCCTCAAGCTTCTAATCCAAAGAAAAAAACTTACTTTTGAATCTGCTGATTTTGCCCCAGACGCTTCCCCACCCACTGGCAGTTTCAAAGCAAACCAGCCTTTTTTTTTTTTTTTTAAAGGAAAACCTAAAACAATTTATTTACCAAAGGGAGAAAGTAAACAAAGCACAAGTCACTGAGACCTGGAGGACCTGGGTTTTCTCACCACACAGTCCTGTCCAAGTCTCTCTCTCCAAAATCATACTTGAGGTGCTCCAACCACATGCATCCGAGAAAATGGTGATACCTTCAGCTCCAGCACCCTCACTTTTTCCCAGCTTTTCCAAACCTTTCCAGCAAATACAGATGTAAAATCAGTTTATACAAATCTCTAGCTTCTCCAGGGAGCAGCTTCTACGAGCTTCCAGACCTTTCCAGCAAATACAGATCAGTTTTTTTCAGCAACTTTTCAGCTTCTAAATAGCCACTTTTTCCAAATTTCAGCTTTCCAGCTTCCCTGGTCTCTCAGGCACCTGGGCTCCTGATAGGAGCCTAAAGCTCCCCCTTTTCTGCTCTCACCACTCTGATCCGCAGCTGCCCAGCCTTTCAGCCAGAGCCCACCAATCACCACCCTGCTGCTCTTTGCTGTTTTTACCTGGGGGGGGGGGGGGGCGCCCCAAGCCCCAGGCCACAGTGCTTTGTGTGCTCAGAGCTCTGGATCAAGTCCCCTTCCAGACTCCACCCACTAGGGCAACGTGGCACAGCTTCTATTCAGCTGCCTCACCAAGGGGGAGGGGGGCACCCCCCTATCAACATTTCCATTCCTTTTCACCCACCCTTACCAGAAGATGTATTCACATATGGCATTTTGTAGCCAGTTCACTACTGAAGACAGTTTGCCCCAAGGAATTTTCCTATTTGGCCATTTTCCTACATATTAATGAATTATTGAAATTTCAATTACTTTTGGTTCCCAATTTAGCATGGTAGAGACATTGTAGATATTTAAGCTTCCATTTTAGAAAAAGGTTTGGCATTCGCTGGGAGAAGGCAACCTTGTGCCTCTTGCCTAGAACAGAAACATGGCATCACTTTGGGCTTCCCTTAAGTCTGTGCTGCTCAGAAGGTGGCCCTTCTCCCCACAGCCCCAGCATCTCTTGGAGCTTGCTGGAGAGGGAGATTTCTGACTCCATCTACATGAGTTGAGTCTGGAAATCTGGCCTGGATCTCCCCAGGCCCTTTCTTGTGTGTTGTAGGCAGTTTGCCCTTTAAGATAGACATCGTGCCCAGCAATAGACAGGCAGTTGGGGTCATCAGAAGTAAACAATTCCTAATAAGCATCTTCACTTCCTGGGAATGGTTCTCTTTTGGGAAGGCATTGATCCATAACCGTTAAGAAGCAGGATTTGGGCATTTAAATTCTGTGTGGGTTTAAATGTGCTTGCTTTTCATGCAGAAGGGCTGTTCAGATATGCCTTTCCAGCACCCTAGGAATGTGTTGTGGGTGCCATCTCATTTTCATTCCAGCCTCACTTCCTTCCAGTGCAGAGACCTCTGTACCACACACATCGAATAACTCACAGTTCTGGGAACACAATGTATTCTCTTGCTGCCTTGTGATCTGTTCTCACCCTTTGCCCATCTACATAACCCTATCACATTATGCTGTTCAAGTAGCCCCCTGTCTTCCCTTCTTAAGTGAGTGGTTTCAGATCAGCAGGTTGCACCCCATTCTGCTCTCTGCAGCGACCCCAGGGACATTGAGTTCTGGAGCACTCCCTCCTTGCTGCTACCTACCTGTGTCATCCTCTGACCCCCCAGTTCCTGGGAGTGGAGAGTCCATTCTGGGCTCCCTACAGACAGCAAGTCACTTCAGGCTAAATAAATAAACCTTCCTTATCATGGCTATTCCACCTCTGCTGGAAGCTTCCTAGACACCATGTTCACCTTATGCTGGTAAGAACTGGATGATGGCCACTATACTATACAGTCACTACTATACTATACACTATACAGTCACAAGTCTAATTGAGAATGTGACTTTTATCTAGACTCAATCAGCTCAGTGTCTGAATGAAGCAGATCCCTTACTAAAAGTGAGAATTAGCTCCCCACCCATCTGGCTGTTTTGCTCTTTGGCCAGAGAAGCCACCAACTGTTTCTAATGGGATTATTCTTTCAGGTTCGAGAACTTCAGACCCGACTGCAGAGTGTGCAGGCCACAGGGCCCTCCAGCCCTGGCCGCCTGGCATCCACCAGCCGCCCGGTCAACCCTAGCACAGGAGAGCTGAGCACGAGCAGCAGCAGCAATGACATCCCCATTGCCAAGGTAACCTCCTGGCCACAGAAACGCCCTGCTGCCTCAGGCACTAGCTGCACAGAGCTGGCTGGCCACACAGCCTGCAGCCCCCACCACCAGGGCCTTACTCGGGGCTCACTGGCTCTGAAGCCCAACATCAGACACCAGGGGTTCAGGTTTTTCAGATGCAGTCTGAATGTCGGCTCTCCTTGGTCAGCCATAGGAACACGCCACAGCGTCTCGCACTGGAGAGCGAGATGTGTCGTCAGGTTCTATGAGACCGCAGTGTGAGGGCAGTTTCTCCTCAGGACAAAGGGTAACCCCAGGTGGGTTCTGAGTAATGAACCACTGATGTCCCTCTGCGGGATCCAGAATCCCACCATCAGGGAAACAGGTTTGACAGATAGGCTGCAGGTGTCGTAGGTGAACCCACTGCCTCCTTTGTTGAGTCAACCCCAGAAAGACTGAGCGATCGATCCTCCTGCCCACTCTTCACAGGAAGCTTGGTTCCCAGCCATCAAGTAAGTTGGGTCAGTCATTCTCTACCCAGCATAGATGTATTCTCCGCGGGCTGAGTTTCACATCTCGTGCTTATCTGTGGGCCACACTGGGAGGCTGCTGATACCTCATGGCCAGGAGCCAGGGAGGCAGTATGCAGGACCAGTCATTCCCCCGGCCCCAATCCCCAGTTCAGAAGGTCAGCAGCACTGTGGTCAAATACTCTACACTGAGCCGGGCATAGTAGCGTGTGCCTATTGTCCAAGCGCTGGAAAGCAAGAGACTTGGGATCTCTTGAGTCCATGGGTTCGAGATTACCCTGGGCAATGTAGAGAGACCTGGTCTCAAAAAACCAGCCGGGTGCTGTGGTGGGTGCCTGTAATCCCAGCTACCTGGAGGCTGAGACTGAGGATTGCTTTAATCCTCAGGACTCTGAGCAACATAGCAATACCTAGGCTCAAAACAAAACAAAAAACCTCTACATTGAGCCAATGGTGAAATTTAGCTAAATGAACTATTTATAAAAAACTGATTGATCTAGTTGTCATGGAGAAACTGTTTATGTGAGGAGTGACATGTCATTTTTAGATAACATTTTGTTATTATAGGTGGCTGAGAGGGTAAAGCTGTCAAAAACCAGGTCTGAATCTTCATCATCTGACCGGCCTGTTCTGGGCTCAGAAATCAGCAGCATCGGGGTGAGTGTCCCTGCCAGGTACAGCCAGGGCCACCTGGGGAGCCACGTACTCACTTGCAGTCAGCAGAAGGCAGAATGTCCTTAGTTCTCCTGCCTGAGCCAGTTAACTGTAATAATAACTCATGCCCCCTTTCCTTCCAGAAGATCAGATTAAAATGCACAATGATTTCCATATGTTGAATTATTTCATCAGCTTTTGGGGAAATGTTTTTCTCTACTTGAAACTACTCAGAAAGAAATGCTACTGGTGACTGAGGTGAAAGACCTGAAATATCTGTTTCCTGTCACCTGCTACCTCACAAACATCTGAGTCACAAGGAGCCAGAAACACTTTCCCTCTCCGCATCCCTCCTGAAAGGGAGTGTGTGCTTCAGAGAGGGCGGTTCAGCCCTTGAAGTGAGCCCAGCGTTGGGAGCCTGGACTCCCAACTTGCACTGGGTTTCCATTTGTTGCCCCTGTGAGCCCCTGAGGCTGCAGGTGTTAGTGGGTAGTGAAAAGGGAGCCACTCAGGTTCCTGTGGGTATCTTTCAGAACTGGGAATAGGACAAGGCAAACCAGTGCTTTGATCTTTGCAGGTAGGGAGTTGAGTAGCACTTTTCAGGCTTCTATAGAACTTTGCATATAGGAAAACTCACACAGGTTCTAGATCCCACAAAGCTGCATTGAAAATACATCATCAGCTGATCTCCTTGGCTATAGCAGAGACAAGTGCCTGGAGCAACCAGCGTTCAGGCGGGCAGGGGGGCGTCCAGACTGTGTTCAGTGTCCACATTTTGGCAGCACTGAGCACAAGCAGCCTCACCTGCAGAGGCCAACTCTGTGGCTCCGTTTGATGTACTGCCTGTGCAGTGGCTGCCTTCCATACCAGAATTGTCACACACACTGAAAAAGTCATGCCCTATGTGCCTATGTGCACATAGTCATGCCCTGGTGCCTAAATTCTTCTGCATGACCCCATCCTGCGGGGTGTTTTTGCTTACCTGCGCAGGTGTCCAGCAGTGTGGCAGAGCACCTGGCCCATTCTCTTCAGGATTGCTCCAACATCCAAGAGATCTTTCAGACGCTCTACTCACATGGATCAGCCATCTCGGAGAGCAAGATTAGAGAGTTCGAGGTAGAAACAGAACGGTTAAATAGGTAAGGAGAAGCCCGATGTGCTTTTGTGAAGGTGGGGAACCTGCCTCCTCTTCTCTTCGAAGATTGAGCCATGCACAGGCATGTGTTACTGACCAGAGACTATGCCAAGACATGTATCCTTGATGTTTGTCTCTGCGTGAATGTCAAGGGTGCCGCTCCCCAAAGCTGGACAGCACAGTTGCTGCCCCCTTCTGTGCTGGCTGCTATTGACCAGGCTCTCCATGAGCAACACATGACTGTGGTGACATGGTGCTGCTCTCAGGTAGAGGCACCATCTTCCTCCTCCTCCAGGGGTAGTCACAGCTGTCAGGACTAGTTCTTGGGCCTCTTGTGGGTGCATGTGTACATGTGAGTACATGAACCTCCTGCTGAGTGGGCATCATGCTTGTTTTGGTGTGCTGCTGTCGTTATGTTAGAGTGTTAATAATCTGTAAACCAGCCAGGCTTGGTGGCACATGCCTTTAATCACAGCCTATGGAGCGAGGCTACAACTAGGAATTGCTTGAGTCTGTGGGTTTGAGACCTACCTGGGGCAACATAACGAGACCTTGTCTCAAAAAATAGCTGGAAGTGGTGGCGCGCACCTGTAATCCCAGCTACCCAGGTATTGCTTGAGTCCGTGGTACTCCGGACAATGTGAGCCTGCAGTTCCCCAGGCAACATAGTAAGACCTAGTCTCAAAAAAAAAGGTCTGTAACCAGGGTGCCTGCCTTGTTTTGCCCTGGCCCTTGCAAATGTCTCAAGTCTGGGGAGCAGTCCCCACAGAATGACAGGTAGAACAGAATGCCTGTGCAAAGCCACAGAGAGTTCTGGAATATATAGTCTGTGTCCCTCTGATGCCTAGAACATCCTGGAGCCAGTAAAGACAGTCTGATGGAGGTGGCATGGGCTCCACGGACTTCCTGCTCAGTCCCCACCTCTCTCCTGAGGCTGCCAGCTTTCACCTCTGCTCTCTGCAGATGGTGATGGGTATACCCCTCAGTCCCTGCATCATTCCCTCCTCATTCCTACCTGAGAGGACTTTCAAAGAAGGCCCACTTGCCCTGCGTAGAAGTAGCTCACCATAAATTATAGGTCTGAGTGGGTCTCTTCCAGATGTCACTGCAAGTAGTTTAAGCCCACACTCCCTCCTCAGCATCCATGCTGATGTGAACCCAGCCGGGATAGGGCCACTGATAAAGCATAGCAACACTGAGCCCTTGCTGACCACTCTGACTTGTGACCATCCCTCAGGGGCAGGAAGTGCTGGTGCAGCATGTCAGGTGTGGCTCCTTAAGCTGCCCATCACTAGGGAGCATGACGTAGAACACAAAAGGGTTGTGAGTCAGCCGGGAGGAAGCATGGAGGATGCCTCTCACACCCCATTGCTTTGTGCCACTCCCTTGTGTCTGGCAAACCTGAATAAATGGAATTACCATGTTAGCCCTCCTTGATTTGAAGCTGTTTGATATGGCACTTGAGAACCGAGGAAATGTAAGAATCTGGCTCATTTTAAATTTCTGAATCAAGTAATTTCTGTAGCAGCTCAGAATACTTCAGAGAGGTAATCATGACCACCACGTGGTTGCAGCAGGCAGTGGCTTTGCAGTCTCACCAGCTCAGGCACATAACATTGTAGGTCACATCTACCCTGCAACTTAGTCGAGTCAGAGCCCTCAGGCCTTGTCTGGTGAGGCTGCTTCTTCATAGTTCTGATTTAACAGCCTGTCTTGTGTTCATACTTGAGAAGTTCCTTTCTCTTCAGTGGCATGTACCTTGAAAAAGTAAGTATCTGATGCTTGGAGTGCACTTTTGTGGTATTTAACAGCTTACGAGAGTCCTCACAGACATTCCATCCCCAACTTTCGAGGGCAGAGTACTTCCATTTTTAATGGGAAGACAAAGGCTTCTTTCAGTGGCAAGCCTTTGATGCTGAGTGAAGTGCAAGCTTACTCAGTGGACTTTTCAAAGTGAATCTGTCAGGCTTCCCCTTCTCCCCCACTGGCCTGTAATATTAGCACCTGGGATAGCGCCTCTTCCCCATGATTTTGTGACCCAATATGTGTACATTTGTGAGCGGGCATGCCTCGGCCTTGGAAAGAGGGGATAAAAGGGCACAGAGTGTATGCTTGAGAGCACCCAGAGAAAGAGTGTGAAAATAATTGGGGAGATCACCTGCCTCCTGCCCTCCTCCCCCAGCCATGCCCTGTCTAATGTCTGTAACTGCTAGAACCAAAGAACCTACGCCAATTGGTGAGTCTAATGCTTGTCCCTATAATTGACAGCTAGAATTGGTTACCCTACAGCTGTCAACAAGGGTAGGATGGTTACCCAATGCTCACCAATCTGCATAGGTTCTTTATTGGTTCTAGCAGTTACACACACATCGGCCGGGCAGGCCAGGGATGCTGGGAATCCCCCAGGAATCTTCGCTCTCGCTCTCACTCACTCACTCTCGTGCTTGTGTTCCCTCACCCCGGGCTGACACACCCCTTTATCCTTCTTCCCAGACCCAGGTGATCCCACTCACATATGCACACCCACTGGACCAGACAAGTACACACATGGGGATGATGCAGACTCGTCCTACACTGAGTGACTTGCCTTCAGCCCTGAGCTATGAAGTCACCTAACCACCTAGCATCATGGAATTCCAACCCCTGCCCTTTGACCTCCTTCCCTTCTCCTCTCTGGGATCACCACTCCTGCTGAAATAAAGGCAGTCTTAGAAATTATCTGCCAGTAGGTTCACGTGTCTCAAATTGAAGGCCTGTTGTGCTTCCCAAAATGACAGGTGGATTTGTGATTGTTTCGGATTGGGGTCTGGGGTGGTGAAGAGTCGTCATACCTACTCAAGTGTGTTTCCTCATTTGACAGTTGTGTTGAGCTCCTATTGTATGCTGAGCTATTTGACATATAAAAGAAAGTGAAGCAAAGGAGGTCCCTGCTCTCATGGATCTTATGTTGTTATGGGAGCTGTACAAAAAAGCAAACAAGTAAGCAAGATTGTAAAAGAGCTTCAAATAGATTGAGCACTGTGATAGAATCATAGGGAGGGCTGGTTTCAGGTTGAAAATCAGGGAGGACATCCCTGGAAGTGGAACTTTAGGTTGAGATTTTAGGAGATAAAATAGCAGTCATATGACAAACAAAATATGAGGAAAGTCTTATCAGCACAAAGACTGGAAAGAGCAGTAACAGCTGCCCAAGGACCAGTGGGATTGAGCTGGAGTTAATGAAAGCAGGCATGACATGGAGATGGTAACAGAGCTGGTGGGTGAGGATTTGGGCCTTGTGCTACATTAGCTCAATTCTGAGAGTCACTGGAGACAGTAAAGGGCCTGAACTAGGGAAAAATACACCTAATTTTAACTGTGAAAAATCACTCCAGTGTGATGAACAGAGAGGGGAGGGCATGACTGGGAGCAAAGAGAACATCATTGTGGTCAGTGTGGCCAGGTGGAGATGAGCTGCAAGGGCTTTGGCCAGTGTGTGTGGCGGCAAAGCTAGTGAAAACTGGCTTGGTTACATATTGGATATGTAAGAAAGGGAAGGTCTAAAGGAAGATTATGAAAGGTCCCACCTATATTGTAGGTAGATAGTGGTAGCATTGACTGAGACAGGACAAGACAAAGTTTGGATAAAATTTGGACTCTGCAGAGTAAATGAGTTATCGGGATTTTTCATACCCTTTTGCTATTAGCCTCTGTGACCAGCACCTGTGGGGCTGCGCCTTCCCCATGATGGCCAATGGGTGTGTGCATGGGTGAGTGGGGGTTGGTGAGAGAGGGGCAGCATCAGCCTGGGTGTGGGGAGACTCAAGTGGCTGGTTTCCCATATTCATTATTTAAACCCCTGATGCCAAGGGCTCTGATGTACTACTGTAGCTGCTAGAACCAATAATGAACTCCTCGGTTGGATGGTTGCAAAACAGTACTGAAATTGGGTTGAAAAGGAGGTCCAAAAGCCTCCAACTAACAAACCACAGGTCCATATCACCCGTGTGTAGCAGTTCCCACTCAAAATGCAGTTTCACAACAGGGTTTATTAACAAGGGAGTTCAACAGGAAAAATGAAAAGTCCTTAAAGCCACAAGTGGCAGCTATCTTACCCCAGTCACCATTCTCAATCCCAAAGGTCCTAAAGACATAGTCCAAGATGATGCCCTTCCAAACCTCAGAGGTAAGCACTTGAGGGTCTCTCCGGGTTGCACGTTGGCTCAGCACTTCCTCCAGGTCACCTCCCCTTCACCCTCACATGGCTTCTCCCTTCAAGGCTGGATGCTCCAAGCACCCCGAAGGCTCCGCTCCTGTGTCCTTCTCCAGGTGCCAAAACCTCTGAGCTCTTAGCTTCACGTGGTCCCACTCCTCCTCCCTCTGTTTCTCCTGCAAATAATGCAATATTGTAGTATAAATGTAAATATACATATATATGCAAATTTTAAATTAAAGTAAAAAAAAAAAAGAACCATCACAGAGATCACAGAGATAGTTGACATTCTCTGTGGATATCTCTTCTACCCTATTCCCCATTATACATTCCCAGAAATAATAATTAGTACACTGGATCTGTTGTTTGCCAGTGGTATTTGAAACTTTTAAATCACACATCAGTAAATAATATATTATTTTGCATGGTTATAATTTTGTAATTATGGTATTATAATATGTATACCTATCTATGTAACTTGTTTTCTTCCCACAAAAAATTTTTTTAATTAAAAAAAATCCTCTTCCAGCTGCTTCCTCCCCATTTTTAACTGCCACACCCCAAGGGGGTGAGACAGGGGCGGGGCCAGCCACCACAAATCAAGGGTCTAACTGCTACAACCCAAGGGTAAGGGAGGGGCATCCAGTTTCAGTACCATTTGGAAATGTTCAGTTCGAGGTGTCCCTGTGAAATGCAAATGGATTTTCAGGGAACAGTGTCTATGTGAGGCTGGCACTCAAGAGAGAAATCTTGTCTAGTGAAATTTGGGAGCTCTGGGAATATAATGCCACCAAAAGTCATGAGATTAGATAAAATCACCACTGGTAGAAGAATGTTCACAAAGGAAGGGGCCCCAAGGAGTCCAGTTTCACAGAGAATGAGGAGCCTGTGAAGGAGCCAGAGGAAATGCCTTGCATGGCAGGAGAAAAATGCAGCAAAGACTATTCCTGAACTGAGTGAGAAAGAACATTTTTAAAAGAAGGCATAGGCTGTTAGTGAAAACCATTGCTAAAGGGCACCAAAACTGAGCAAGGGGAGAAGCCAGTATTTAAACCTAGCACTCTCTGGGTTTTTTGACCATCCACAAGACAATTCGGGTTTAGAAACAGCAATAACAAGGTTTATTTACAAACAAGGAGAAACCAAGAATCCCTGAGACCACGGTTGTCCAATATCTTACCCCAGTTACTATCCAGTATTCTAAAGTGCTAAAATGCTTTCAAGATGGCATCTCCTTGCCACTGCAGACCTAAACCGGTGTTTTATGCAAAGAGGCACGTGTCTCAGATGGCATCTTCTTGCTACTCCAAACCCAAAACAGACATTTCACACACAGCCTGGCCAGCAGGGACTGAGAGTGCAGGAGTGAGCTGACTACTCAGGGGGCTGGGGGTTGTTTCAGGATGTCTCTGTGTGGATGAAAACAGAAGCACATTCTTATAGCACCTCACACAGCACAGAACCAGGGTCCCCAGGCTTGCACACGAGGTGGTGTCTATGCCTGCTTGCTGGGGCCTGCTAGCAAGCGTCTCCTTGTTGGGGCAGTTTGCCCCGTAGCATTTCCAGAGTCACTGGTCTCACCTGTGTGTGTGTGTGTGTGTGTGTGTGTGTGTGTGTGTGTGTGTGTGTGTCTGTATGTGTTGGTACCTGCTGGCAAGCATCTCTCTATTGGGGCAGTTTGCCCCTTAGTATTTCTGGAGTCACTGGCTCTGTGTTTGTGTGTGTGTCCATCTTCTTTAATATCACTTGGTCAGAGGTTTGCAAATGACGTGCCCCTCAGAAAGCAGCTACCATGGCCAGGGCATTGTTCCCCGGACTAAAGCCTGAGAAGCTGAAGGCTGATTATATTTTTGGCCATAAATTCACTCGCTTTGAATTTACATCTCTGGCTCCTGTAAAACTGAAATTCCCATGTGTAGTTAACAGTTGCAGGGCATCCTGCCCCAAAAGACCTTAAGCGCAGCCCACAAACCATCCCTCCCCTCTCCGCCCCATGGGACAGGCTCACCTTTAGGTTCCACTCCGCAGTGAGTGGCCAGGGCGCTGAGGGCCTAGGCCCAGTTTGCAGGGTAGTGTGCTTAGCCTCCTGCGCTGTGTTCTTCCTCTGGTAACTGGCTGATGTGGCACTGCTCCAAGGGGCTGCTGGGCAGAGCTCTAAGATGGCTCGATGAGCAGTGTCCGCACTGTGCTCTCTGTTCCTCACCTGGCCCCGTGGAGGACGGTTTACTAACATTTTGCTCTCATGATGCTGCCTGATTTTCTCCCTTCCCTGTGTGTTCCCACAGCCCATCACAATTGCTGGCATATGGCATGTGGATGGCAAGATGGGAAATAATCAGGGGTCTTATTTTGTATTTACCATTCATATGGTATTCAGTGATACTTCAAGCTATTTTCTTAATCTTTTGTGCCCATCACCTTTGCTAAGACATCTGACACCCACATTCTGATATGCATTTCTGGCCTGAGAAACAGTAGATGACTGGAATGCTCAAGTCATTGTGATCCTGTTGCAGAAGTGTGAATGTAGGATGTCCTCTTTTGTAGCCGAATTGAACATCTCAAGTCCCAAAATGACCTCCTGACCATAACTCTGGAAGAATGCAAAAGCAACGCAGAGAGGATGAGCATGCTGGTGGGGAAGTACGAGTCCAATGCCACGGCCCTGAGGCTGGCCCTGCAGTACAGGTAGGAAGGGAGAGCCTGGGGCAGCGAAGTGGGCCAGGCCAGGCTGTTCCAGCAGCCTCTGCCATGTCCTGTGCAGGAAACAGAAAACAGGCTTACCTGGGGAACTGGCTCTACAAGTACTGGTGTGCTACCTACAGAAAATCATCTAGTGTCCCACAGCAGTTAAGAAGATAAGGATAATGAATATGGCATTGGTATACAGGTTCATTTCTGCTAGCATAGTCATTTTAAATACTGTTCAAGTAATATCACTCAAAATATCAACTTTTTAAAACCACTTCTTGGCCTTTTGGCTAAGAACAAGTGTAAAACATCAACTTTCCATGGTATATATTCATTTATTGTCATTCTTATATGGAAAGGACATTCTATATAGTAAATGTTTTACGTTGTTATAATTCTAGCAGCTTCTGTTTTTCCAGTTTAAGGTTTTATATCACTTGATAGTCTCCCTTTATTTTGAATGACTGTACAGCTGTGCATCATGTGTATATTGTTAATTGTTTCTCTACGAGACATTTAGATTTTTGCAGACTTTTAATATTGAAAATGATTCTATGATGAATGACTTATCCATATAATATCTTCATTCCTTTGGACAGTTTCCTTGGGATAAAATGTCTGAAACTGCAATTATCGGTCACAGGATATAAATATATCTTGACTTGTCAGGCGTGTTGCCAGCCTATTCCCGTGAAACAAGCCAGTCTAAACAAATGTGATTCATTCACTGATGAGAAAGTTATTTAGAAACCTACCACTCTTTCTCAGCTCACTAGCTTGGGCTTTTATTTTTAAATCCCTGCTTGTTTAATGCTATAAAAGCAGAAAGTTTCATTGCTTTCATAGATGTATTTGATAGTGTTGCCAATACTCTTAGCAGCCTCTAAAAAGTTCAGTATTATTTTAAGAAACACTGTCTCTTCAAAAAACAAGATCAAGCCTAAATAGTAAGCCCAGAGCTGGAGAGCACTAATAGTGACCTGCAGGTACACCTGATGTATACCTGCAGTGACCCACCTGCGATGACGTTGTGCCCATGCCTCCCTTCCATCCTCAGAGCTGGGCTGCCATGCAGGAGGGGCTGCCTTCACTGGGAGCTCATGGCTGGGCTCTTTCTTCCTCTCTTTGTAAAGGAAAATGAGAGTAAAGACAAGTCCAGATCATGTGTTGACAAAACATTGCACAAAGAAACGTTTCCTTTCAGCTTGGAGAAGCTCATTGGTCATGGCTCAGGGGAGCATTCATCACTGCAGGAGGCCTGCATGGGGCTGCCGCCTTGCCCACACAACCCCTCCCTAGCAGACCCAGCGCCATGGGCTGCTGGCAGCTGTGGGAATGGCAACACTCTTTAGTCTTCTCCCAAAGAAACTCCAAAAGAGACATTGTCTTCCTTTTAGCTCCAAACTCCAAACTCATACTCTTATCAGAGATTTCGTGTTTAAATGAGCAATGTTATCAGCATCTAGTAGGTCTAGCTGTGATCCTGAACCTGCCCTCCACCACTGCTGTCTAGCATGGTAACCACCAGCCACTTGTGGCTATTAAACATGTAAAATATGACTACTAGAATTGAGGAACTGAATTTTCCACTTTATCTAACTTAGATTCTTTTCAATTTAAATAGCCACGAGCCAGTGGCTACTGTATTGAGTTAAATGGGTCTAGATCAAAATAGTCTCCTTTCTGGGGTGTTATATTCCTTACCTTTTATGTGACTGTTACATCATTTCAAGGGTCAGAAATTGGGGTGATTTAGCTAGGTGGTGGTCAAGCTTCCCCCACCAGGGCTGTGACATCTGGAACCTCACCTAGGGCTGGTGGGTGTGTTGGGGAAAAAGGCTCATGAGCCCATCATCAGATGAGTCCTAAGTCTTTGATGGCTGTTGGTTAGATACCTTACTTCCTTGCCACATGGGCCTTCCCTGGGTCTGCTCAGAACCCTTCAAGATACGGTAGCTGGCTCTTCTAGAAAGGAGGTCCAACAGAATGAAGATGCTAAGAGGAAGTCACAGTGGTTTTAATAACCAGGGGCCACCCCATGCACTTGTGTTTTTAGTGAGCAGTGCATAGAAGCCTACGCACTCCTCCTGGCTCTGGCTGACAGCGAGCAGAGCCTCATCCTGGGGCAGTTCCAGGCAGCCGGCGTGGGCTCCTCCCCTGGTGAGTGCCCGGACCCTTGGCTCTCTTCCTCCTGCCGTTCCCCACTCTCCTGTCCCTTGTGGCTGCTGCACTGTACACTCCCAATGTGAAATTCCCTTGCCAGGTGTGTCTTTGTTTTTCCATAATGACTGGGTAAATTTATGTTGGATGCAGAAAGAAGTGAGTGGAATTACAGACAAGTTGAAACCAACAAGCCTCTTAGGTGACACATCCTCCCTGGGACAGCAAGATGTGTGGAGCCAGCGGCCACATTCCCAATGCTCGGCCCATGGCCCATAGCACTGGCTCTCAGGGTCCCCAGCCACCCATGGAGCCTGACTTGTTTTGATTGGCTATGCTTCTTCTCCACATTTGTTTCTTGGAGTTGACCTGAAGTACGGGTTTTCCTCTGCCTCATCTCCAGGTGTCTCAGGAGTGCAGAGGACATAGTGTCTGTCTCTCGGATGCTCTCTCCCCAGCTAGGGTCTGCAGTCTGCTGCCCCCTCCCCCACCTTTCCTCTCTTCTTATAGGGTTTCATGTGTTTCCTCCCCTGGGTCAGTACTCTCTCCCACTGCTGCCATTCAGTTTTGAGTAACGATAAGAGAAGAGATATTTAGTTGAGAGAAACACCATTGTAGCATCCTTGTTGGCAACATTTGCTGAGCTGTCACCCATGAACAGATCAAGGGTCTTGTAGTAACCTGAAAAGGACCAAAGTGGGAGGTGGACCAAAGTGGACCTGTGAGTTGAAGAGCCAGAGGAAGAAAGGCCATCCTCTTTCCATGGAGGCCAGGCCGTGACGTAGCCTTGACTTCACAGTACAGTGTCTTTGAGGAGGTGACAGGCACTGAGCCAGCCACAGTGCTAGGTCTGTGCAGGGCGAGCAGCAGCCAGGCCAGGAACCCGCCGTGGGACTGGTCCTTCTGGGCCAGACTGGCAGATAAGCTTGCATGCAGATGACCACCCCAGCCAGCACCCCAGCCCACCTCTTCACTGCCACCAGCTCCTGCCTTGCTGGGACCTGCTTTCACACTAAATGCATTTCTCTCCCTTCAGTTTTGATTGGTGCAGAAATCTAGACTAGCCTGAAGGGCAGTACGCAGCCTCTGTGTTCATTTCCTGCTTCATATCCAAGTGACCCAAGAGGTGAAAGCCTCCATTTGTAGAGTGACCACCCCCTACTCCTCTCTCAGTTATAAGTTGTTTATGTTTTCTGTTTTTAATGGCATCACCATCCCAGCCTAGACTTGGAAACACTGCCAACATTTCCATTAGAAGCCTTGTTTTTCAGGGTCTTTTAACTGAACCATAAAACTTCATTCCTCAAAGATATAGATCCTAAATAATCTTGGCCTGCTGTCAGTTTTTTTTTTAATATCTATATAAAGGAAAATGATAAATGGGGAAAATCAATCATTTTATTTTCAGTGTATATCAGAGAAATGTCCCAAATTGCTCCATTCTAAAAAAAAGGTAGGCCTTTCATCGGGTTTTTAGGGGCTTCTGTCTGCCCAGCCCAGTTGCTTTTAGGACTTAAACAAATCTGCATTTGAAATATTAAAATCAATGATGAAATGCTTTGTATTAACCTAGTCCTGGGGAACTTAGAGATATATTTATAAGACGAAATGATTAGCGGTATGCCTTCTTTGGCATGAATTCAGAGAGCAGTCAGTTGGTGAGGTTTGTGTGAAATACCTCATTTGGGGGCAGAAGACAGGCAGCAAAGTGTCAGAGATGCCAGAAGCTGTCCCAGGAGCTTCCCCTGCAGGGCTCAAGCACTGGGCACCCCTGCTCCCACCTGCTCAACCAGCACCGGTGCTTTTTGACTGCTCTGCTATGTAACTGGTTGCTCAGGAGAGCACTGCTCACATATGAGAGCTATGTTGACATTATCAGCATTCATCATTTCCTTGTTTCTCCTTGACACCACAGACTGTCGTTATGTTCAGTCTAGAGTCAAATCACTGGTTTTCAGCCTGCGCCCTGGGAACCGGAGGTGTTCCTTGGACCTCAGTGACAAGTAGGGGATGGGAAGACTGAGTATTTGCCCTGCTGTCCTGCCCATTTCAGCCACTTCTACACTTGCCATTTATACCGTACTCTTTGGCATAAGGTTTCATCTGAAAATGCTTGGCTCCTGGCTGTCAAGTAGCAGACTGTGACTTTGGGTGGCCAGCAGGGTTTTAGACCTTGAGTCAGGAATGCGAACACCTAGGGCAAGGAACCCCCAGTTGCTCTGTGCTGGGGCTTCATTCCTGGCTGCTAGAGGGTGTGGACATGCCTCTGACTGTGACAGCTGAGAAAGCACATCAGTGGCCCTGGCTCAGACAGCGTGGAGCTGATGTTCTTGCTCCCACCTCTGATTTGGTGCCCGCCTGCCCAGAGTGCTAGCTTAGCCTTAGGCCCAAGGTGCCATGGCGCCATGGCACAGCATTGCTTTGGCATCTCCTTGCCCTCGCTCACACAGTGCCAGCATGAGGAAGAACGGCCCAGTGGTAGACTCTGACTGCTGGTCTTTGGGTCACTGAAAAATTGTTCAGGTAGAGATGGAAACAGACCTTAGGTTACATGGGCTTACCAATCACTTATCCATAACGAGAATGGGGCCTAGGGCAGAGAAGTGCCTCCTCAAGTCCAGCTTCTGAGTGGCAGTCAGACCCTGAACTCTGTCTCTGAGCCAGCCATCACCACCTGCCCCCTCCACACCTCCTCCCTGGGGTGACTGAGAACCGTTTACTCACATGCTTCAGATTTGCCTTCCCAAACACTGCTGATTAAGCCATTGGCTTCCCTGCTATGTAGGAGACCCATCCGGGGATGAAAATGTCACTCAGATGCTCAAGCAAGCTCACGACTGCCGCAAGATGGCAGAGAACGCAGCCAAGGCCCTGCTTCTGAAGCTGGATGGCAGCTGCGGGGGGCCCTTCATGGTGGCAGGATGCAGCGTGCAGCCCTGGGAGAGCCTGTCCTCCAACAGTCACACAAGGTAATGCTCAGCTCTTCCGCTTTTCCATCTGTGCCTTTCACCCATGTGTTCCAGTCTCTTTTTCTTCATAGTTTCTGATTTCCAGGAGCGCTGGGGAGCTCAAATGCATTTGATACGAAGGATGCATAAGTACTGAGACCCAGACCACCGACTCTGTGTTCACACTCCTCTCCCCCTTCTTCTTTTGCTTCTGTCCTTTGTCAGCTCTCCTCAGGCAGCATTGTCATCTTCTCCCCTCTTTTGCCTGGCAGAGTGATGCCACACAATTGCAGGAGACATGGGCTTTGTGGGCATTCAATCATGAACCCACATTCAAGATCAGGGCACATGGATCTAGCAAACAGGGGGTGCTGGCAGATTCACTTAACGTCAGTGACAATTGGCAATTGTGACTTTAAGTGAATCTGCGTAAAATGAAGCTAGGCCCTTAAATAACATTGTTAATTCAGCATCAGCTGGGATTCTTTTTTTTCCTCAACATTATAAGAAAACAACAATGAAGGCCAGGCATGGTGGCACATGCCTGTAGCGCAGTCTAGGAAGCCACAGCCGGGGCCAGGGATCACGGTTGGAGACCTGCTGTAGTGAGACCTAGTCCCAAAAAAATAGCTGGGTGTGGTCGTGTGCACCTGTAATCCCAGCTACCTGGATCGCTGAGGCTGGGGGTTGCTTGAGTCTGAGGTACCCCAGGCAACGTGGGGCTGCAGTTCCACGGGCAAAAAATAGTGAGACCTAGTCTCAAAAACAAACAAACAAACAAAAGCCAGTGAACAGAAGGCTATTCTGATACCCTTCAAAGAGATGGGAAAGAAGACAGTGAAGACCTTGCTGCACACAATTTCCTGAAGCCGTTCTGCTTCTGTGTGTGTCAGAATAAAGCCTTTTTAGTCATCTTTTCGTTTCTTGCCACTGAAACATGGATAAAACGGGATTCCTTCCCCTTATATTCTAGTTCAGTTGAACAAGTACATTGTTAGCGGTTCATGTGACTCCAGGTCATGACTTAGAGGAAGTGTGTCCTTCCAGGTGAGAACCTCAGCTCACGAGGATGTGAATGACTTGGGTAGTCAGCTGACAGGAGGGAAAGGGGACTCAAACCCAGGATGCCAAAATACTCTCTTCACTCTACCACGTTGGACCTCATGGCATTCAAAAGCAGTGTCTCCTTGAAATCAAGTGACAAGAATCACAGAACAGTAGATTGAATCTCAGGAGCCAAAGGATTAATATTAATGTTTTCTTGGTGCCTGAAAGCAATTTAATGTTCTCATCTCTCTTCCCCACTGGCAGGACTGGCCATCTACTTAAGTGCATCCATTTACCTGTCCTGATCTGCTGCCTCTGTAGAGGGGATTCCCCGATAACACACTTGGCAAGAGGCCATGGACATAGGGGACTCATTTCCACTTTATTCCAGCAACAATTGTCTTGTTCAAGGAAGCACAGATATCATTTATTTTTTGTAATACTAAATTCTTTTTTCAATGGTTTCCTGATGTGTAGTCTGTAATTTCTGTTGCTCTTCTGGAATAGAAAGGTAGTATTCATTTGTCAGCGATAGTGTCCTGTTCAATTAGTGGGGATGCTGGTTGGTTTGACAAGAAAAGTGTGCTGTTTCAGCAGCTTGTGAGGTTTATATCACAGATCTCATGCTCATATTTCACCATCCCCCAAGTTATGTTAATCTAGATCACAGATAAATTTGGTAGCAGGAATGGGAACATTGTCACCACCTATTTATGTAGGACCCTGGTTTTGAATGTCTTAGAAATATTTTTTAGGGTTGGACACGGTGGCACACGTCTTTAATCCCAGCCTAGGGAAGGAGGCTGAGGCCAGTAATCGCTTGAGTCCGTGGGTTCGAGACTACTACAGGGAACATAGCAAGACCAAGTCTCAAAAAATAGCTGGGCATGGCCGGGCATGGTGGCGCATGCCTGTAGGTGGCAGCCTAGGAAGCCACAGCCAGGGCTAGGGATCACGGTTCGAGTCCCGCCGGGGGCACAGAGCAAGACCTAGTCCCAAAAAAATAGCTGGACGTGGTGGTGCGCACCTGTAATCCCAGCTACCTGGGAAGCTGAGGCTGAGGATTGCTTGAGTCATTGGTACCTTGGGCAACGGGCAAAAATAGCGAGACCTAGTCTCAAAAAAAAAAAAAAAATAGCTGGGCGTGGTGGTATGCACCTGTAATACCAGTTACCTGGGAAGCTGAGGCTGGGGATCGCTTGAGGCCACAGTACCCCAGGCAACTTGATCCCACAGGCAACATAGCGAGAACTAGTCTCCAAAAAAAAAAAAAAAAATTATAGGAAGAAATATTTTTATGTAGAGATGTGCCTTAATTTGGACAGTTTCCAGTTTAATTTTAAGTGACATATTTCTGCAGATTCAGATAAATTCCATGTAGAGTCTGTGTTTTCAAGGATGACCTCATTGAATAACAGTGCTAGAACTAACTTCAGTCTTTACAAGATATTTCCACCAAGGCACAGGGGAATTCAGCTCAGATTTCACCCATTTTTTAACACTTGGCTGCCACATCGCATCCAAACCAGAGTAGCTCTGAGTGGGGACAGAAGTGAATGGTGTGGCCACCACATCCCTCAGGCCTGACACAGCTCGGCTACCTTCATGCTAATCCCAAACTGAAAGACCCTTTCATCATGAGGATTCACTTTGCCTATAAATCTGACTGTTCCAACTTAGACATTCTCCGCGTAAAATCTATGGAAGAAATGTAACTTTCCATGACGCCAAAATCCCCTGCCCCTTCCCCTGTGACCAACTAACCAAGAATTTCATCAAATTCCTGGTCACTCTTCTCGAGGTCTCAGGGGAGGAATGCTTGGTGCCAGGCCTACCAGTCCTGTCTGCTTCATGCAGGCAGTTCTTACTGACAGCAGGTTTATGGCTTCAGAACTAACAGCAGAGGCGTGGTTACCAGCAGAGAGAACAGAGATGGACCAGGCTATCAGTCAGCTGCTGGCAAGAGCCCAGGGAAAGAAACACTGCTGTTTCTTCCTTGAAAGCTACAGCCATGACCTCATCAGAAACTGTAATTGTCTTAATGGAGTAACTAGGTAACTTTGATTGCCAGGGCAGCTTTATCAGCAGCTTTATCAGCATATCACTACAGCAAGGCAAATGGACTTCATTGTTAAGAAGTGGAAATAGGCACTCTTTCTTTTTTTAACTTATTGATTATATATTTTTTTCTTGCACTGCTGTATCCTCCACAGTTCTCCCACCCCCATATCACCTGTGAACCATCACCGTGATCCCTTGTGCTCACACCTCCCCTGATTTTGCCCTTCCTCCCTCCCCTTCCGTCTGTTGCCAGCTTGCTAGTTTTAACTTTTTCTTATCCTTTTATTTGGTTTCTCCATTTCCCACCTTGGTATTTATATTTTTCTTCTCTTTCCTATGGTGAAAAACAATTATATTTAGAATTAGCCAGCTGCACTCAGTTTAGATGATCCCAGTTTTGTTGGCAGCATCCAGAACATAATAATCAGGAGCCAGTCAAATATACATCTTCTCTCCATCAAGTTGGATCAGGGTATTGACCTTGGCCACATCAGTGTCACAGAGTTTCTTCATAGCCTGTTTGATCTGGTACTTGTTTGCCTGGACAGCCACAGTAAACACAAGTTGTCTTCTATTGTCTTCATGGTTGACTCAATGGTCAGAGAAAACTTGGTAATAACATAGCAGTGAAGCCTGTTTCTCGTGGGTGCTCTCTTCCAAGGATATTTGTGTTGCTTTCAGAGTCACAATGTCTTGGGCCTCTGAAAAGCAGATGAAGTGCGGATCTTCTTTTTCTTATGGCTGTGGAGCTTTCTTGGCCTTCAACTTTCTTGACCTTCAAAGTTTTTGCTTTGGCCTCAGCTTTGGGAGGGGTAGGGGCTTTCTTCTTTACTTTTGATGCCATCTATGTGAAAAGTTTATCTTTTTCTTTCTAATTTCTGCTAGCATGATTCCTTCTAGCTCATTGTATGTTGTTGCGAGTGACATGAATTTGTCTTTTGATCACTGAGTAGTATTCCTTCACATATACGTGCATTGTCCATTCATTTGTTTTGGGGCACTTAGGTTGCTTCCATATCCTGACTATTGTAAATAGTGCTGCAAGTTTCCTTTTGAATTAGTGAGGTTTTTTTGTGCCCTTTGGGTAAAATTCAGAAGTGGAATCATAAATCCATTTTCAATGTTTTAAGGATCCTCCATACAGCTTTCCATAGTAACTGGACCAGTTTGCATACTCACCAGCAGGGTTAAAGTACTCCTTTTTCTTGATCCTCAAGTGGCCAGCAGCCAGCACTTGTTTCTTTGATATGAGCCATTCTTAGTGGTGTGAGGTAGTATCTTGTTTTGGTTTTGATTTGCATTTTCTAATTATAAATGATGAGCATTTTTTTTCATGTAGCTGTTAGCCATTTATATTTCCTCTTTGGAGAAGTATCTTTTTTGTGCTGCTGCCCTTTTTTGACTGGGCTGTATGCTTTGTTTTTGTTTAGTCATGTGTGTTCTTTGTGGATCTTTGATATCAGGCCCTCATCTGTTGAATGGGGTACAAAAAATTTTTCCCTTCAGATGGGTGTCTCTTTGTTTTGGTTATTGTCTCTTTTGCTGTACAGAATCTTTTTAGTTTTATGTAATCCCAGCTGTTTATGTTTTCCTTCATTTTTTCTGCTTCTGTAGATGTGTCTGAAAAATGTTTCTCAGGTGTATGTCATGGAGTATGTTTCTAGAATCAGCATTGTTTTGTTATTTTTTTAATTTATTATTATATATATATATATTTATTTTTTTTTTACATTATTGTATACCCCAAGGGTTCTCCACCACCATATCACCCATGAATGATCTTGATATTTTCTGATCATCCCTTCCCTGATTTCCTTCTCCCTCCCTGCACCTCTCTAATTGTATGCTTTAGTGGTGTTGTCAGCTTGTTAGTTTTGACTTTTTCGTGACCTTTTGTTTGTTTTCCCTATATCCCACCTATAAATGAGACCTTCTGATTTTTGTATTTTTCTGTTTTCACTAGCATGGTTCCTTCTAGCCTACCCATGTTATCATAAATGCATCAAATTTGTCTTTTTTTTTTTGAGACTAGGTCTCGCTATTTTTGCCCATGGAACCGCAGGCTCACATTGCCCATGTTCCATGGACTCAAGCAATCCCCAGCCTCAGCTTCTCAGGTAGCTGGGATTACAGGCACGTGCCACCATGCCCAGCTATTTTTTTGGAACTAGGTCTCACTACATTGCCCCAAGTGTCCCTGCCGTGGCTTCTTAGGCTGCTGCTTACAGGCATGTGTCACCATGCCTGGCCTAAATTTTTCTTTTGACTGCTGAGTAATATTCCACTGTGTAAATATATCACAACTTTTTCATTAATCAATTTTGGAACATTTGGGTTATTTCCAAATCCTGACTATTGTAAATAGTGCTGCTAGAAACATGTGAGTATAGGTGTCCTTTTCAGTTAGTATTTTGGTGTCTTTTGGGTAGATTCCCTAGTGGAATTGCTGAACCCAATGGTAGTTCCATTTTCAGTAGGTGCCAGGTCCTCCACACAGTTTCCATAGTGGCTGGATCAGTTTACATGCCCACCAACAGTACAGAAGTGTTCCTTTTTCTCCACATCCATGCTAGCACTTATTGTAGAGTCGGCATTCTTAACCAATCCCCCCTTTGTGTCAAGCAACACAATTTCAGCTCATTGCGTGGAAGCACAATTAGCCCTATAAATCCACAGGACTGGTGGCCAAGACAGAATGAACCATAGCAGGGAGACTGGAGTTGAGTCCCTTTGTCCTGCTATCAGGAGTAGGTCACTGTGAGTCTAGTATCTCCAAGAAGCCCACCTGAGTGACCAGTCATAGAGGGCAGGGAAGGCTGTGAGCTTGCGATGTCCAGCCCTCACCTTCTAATCTAGTTTCAGTTAAGACAAAGTTTCTCTGAGAAAGAAGGAAAGGTTGAAGACACTGTGATCATGTTTACTGAAAAGGTGAATGGACTTGAGTGGTCATGTAATGAGGCCCATCAGCAACATCCTTCAGGGAATAAGATCTGGACTAGATCTGCCAGACATTACCATCTTCCCTCTGCAAAAGAGGGGAGCTTCCTCATCAAGTATCTAGAGAGTCCACCAGAACCTTTTGGATTGTCACTTACAGGTGTCAGCAAATCCTGCAGTCTGTCTCAACTGCTCCTAGCGTGGCAGTGAGGCCTCTGGCTCAGATGTCCTTACACTTGTCTTTTAGGTTCTGTGAGAACTAGGTAAAGACTGAAATGCTTTTTCTCTGCAAGCCTTCCTGATCCAAAAAAAATTGTGCTCATTGTAAAAATCACCACTAAATCTGGGTGTGCAAAATGCTGAGTTCTCACGCTGGGGTCCTCGCCAGCAAGGGCACAGCTGTGTCCACAGACGTGACTACATCCTTACTAGTCAAGTCCTTGTTTGCAGTTGACATAGACTCAGATTGCTTGCACTGAAAGGGGTCTCGTCACTGGAAGGCCGTCGAGTACTCACTCAGGAGCTGCACTTCCAGGCCAGTGACCAGGGTGGAGGCTCTGAGAGGTGAAGTGTGGGGGTCGCCAGCACCTGCATGATGACTGTCATGTACCAACTGCTGAAGGAGGTGCCTAGGTACAGAAGAATGTGTGCTGTATGCATCTATGAGAGGGTGGCCAGTCCTCTAGTGTCAAGAAGGTTCTGGGAAGGGGCCTCTTGCCCAGGTGAGCCAAGGTGCTTGCACAGACCCTATGGAAGCCAGGTGCACAGAGAGTGAGGGGGCAGGACCCAGAGGAGGCATGGGCTCCATGGACCAAAACAGGACATCTTTAAAAACATGATGTGTTCAAGCTGGGCGTGGTGGTGCACGCCTGTAATCCTAGCACTGGGAGGCAAGAGGCCAGGGATCGCTTGAGTTCGTGGGTTTGAAACTACAACATAGCAAGGCCTGGTCTCGAAAAAGCAGCCTGGCACGGTGGCACCTGTAATCCCAGCTACCTGGGAGGCTGAGGCTGCGGATTGCTTGATTCCATGGTACTCTGGGCAACACAGTGAGACCTAGTCTCCAAAAAAATAAAAATAAAGTAAATAAAAACATGATGCGTTCAGCAAACTAGCAGTGGAAAGAGATTTTCTCAGCCTGATAAAGTAATCTTGCTTTACCCCCCCTTGGCAAGAACAAGCTCCCAGCTGGGACCAGAAACAGTGGGGATGATAACTTTGGGGGAAATACACCTCTGATTTGCAAGGCAAAGGGAAAAGAGACCCTACTCGCTTTCTATCAGTGAAGCAGAAGGAGAGGGTTTTTTCTCCGTGGTGCGAGGTTTGTCTTGAAGGAGTTAAGGATGAGGTGGGTTGGGCAGGGAAGAGGACACTGGTGAGCTGCAGTGGTCTGCATCGCCCTGTGCCCAGTGGCCTTGTCTAGCTGCGCTGGGGTGTGGTTCTTCCTCCCTCTCCCACCACCCTTCCTCCCAGAGGAGGGGCACTCAGCCACAAGGAGGTGATTTATTCCTCTTGACAACAGAGATCGCTGCATTCCAAGCTGAAGAGTTAATGGATGACTTTCCTGGCCAGGCCCCAGAGCAGCCTCTCTGGAGGCCTCGGTGCCTTTGTCTTCGGGAGCTAGAAGCAGGGCCAGTGGCTGGCCCCTCTGCTGCTGTCCTGGTGTTCTGCAGCAGAGCATCAGGGCTCTAGGGCACAACTGTAATTAGCCTGCCTGGTCACTCCTGCTGCCTCTAGGAAAGGAGACAGGGAAGCCAAAGAGCCCCAAGGCTGTGGGGCTTGTGTTAAGCTTTTCCTGGTAAAAGCGGTTAAGCAGGGGTGGAAACTGTGGGCTGAAGTCTTTCCTTTGATTTCCTTTCTGGAAACTATACCCATAGCAGAGTGTAAAGCAGAAGCCTTCCCTGCATGATTGGGGTCAGGCTAGTGTCCCAGGGGGTTCCAGAATACCCCAGACTCTTGCTGGTTCTACTTGCCCACATTCATTCTCCCAGACGGTTCCATGTGGCTTTTGAAGTCTGTCTAAGCACCTGCCTTTTGCATTAGACTGGGCTCCTCTACCTGACCTGCCACATAGCTGACTCCTGAGAGGGGACCCTTTGGTGGTTGGGGGGCACTGGCACAGTTGTCCCTCCTCCCCAGAGTGAGTGTCTCTTCCCCAGCCTAATCATGTCCCCACTCGGGAGGAGCTAGCTGTATCTGAACTAGAAGCTGGCGGAGGAGGCACTTTCCTCAGCCGGCTGACTTTGGAGTCTGCTGGCATCCCAGTGACCAGCAGAACAGCTAAGCAGAGGGCCACCATCTGGAAAGCTCGGGCAGATCCCACCACTGCATAGCTAAGAGGTGTGTGCCATTTATTCTGGCATTGGTCCCATCCTTGCTCTGAACTGCAGCTCTGTGGATCCAGGTCTGCGGGGAGGTGCCTCCTGGGGACCGGGGAGCAGGGGGGTGTCTCCCTACTGCCAGTCCTCCACACCCACAGGGCCAGAGCCACCTGTGAATGAAAGCAGACATGACTTGCCCAGTGCCTACAGGAGACAGAGCTACAGGAGCTTTCAGTGCTTTCTGAATGCTGAGATTGCTCTGAGTATCAGGAAACAAGGAACCTCCTTTATAAAGTAATGGCGTCAGAAACATGGTGTCATTCTGATTTTCAGTGGGCTTGAAACTTTTAAAGATTTTCAAGATTGGAGGACTCGTGTGGTAAAGCGAGCTTTCAGGCCCAGCCTGAAGAGCAGCTGTTGGCTGCCTTAACTCTGGGCCCTGCTGGCCACCATGTTGGTTTGGCTATTCTGTCAGTGGGATACTCAGCCTGTCTCACCCTGCACCCCCAGCAGGTTGCTGTCCACTGGAGGCTGAGATGCCCCCTGGGCTTGGTCCTCTCGCTGGGACAGAACTTTCTGCTAGGCAGCATCTGCCTCAGACCCTGGACCCAGGCCCTCTGGTGAGGGTACCGTTACCTCCTTCTTACTGCTTTGAGGAGTTTTGCTTCATGATGAACATTCACCTGAAGTGTCACAGCTAGAGAACAAGCAGCTGAGGTAACACAGTGACTGCCATCAGCGGCGACTCTTTGTTCCTCTGTCCTGCCTTCCCCGCTTCCACCACCACTTCCCAAGATGATCCCAGGGGGCTCCCATCAGATGTCCCCTCCTCAGCCAGCCCCGCCTCTCCACAGCACAGCTGCCACAGGGTCCTGGCAGAATGTCAGGCAGATAATGCAGTTCCTCCGCCTCAACCCCTCCCGAGGCTTTTGCTCCAGCTCTAGAGAGACAGAGACAGCCCTGTACCACGTAGCCTGTGCCACATACTTCCCCTCCTCTCTAACCAGTTCTCCTGCTTCCTGGCCTGACTCTGACTCCAGTTCAGCCAGAACTTATTCTTGCTGGCCACATCCACTGTGTCTGCAGTATCCTCTGCCTGGCCTCCTCCTCAGACATCCATTGCTCCCTCACCCGCCTCCCTCAGCTCTACGCAGTGTGACTTTATCACAAATGTTTCCTGCAAATCATTTCAGATAATTCCATTCCCACCTGCTGTTCCTTAGCTGCTTCGTTTTTCTCTGTGGTAATTCTCATTGATATGCTTTGTATTTTACTTGCTTGTCTCCCCTAAGTGAGTTCCATGAGGGCAGAAATTTTTCTGGGACCTAGAAAAATGCCCCTACTAGGCACTTGAGTATCTCTTAAATGGATGAGTGATCACTGTGTTTGTGAAGCACTTACTGTATATAGGTCACTGTTCTAAACCCTTCACGGTTTTTCCATATTGAATGCTTATCACAACTTCATGAAGCCTGTGCTGGTGTCTCCGTCATCTTACAGATGCGGAAACAGGCACAGAGAGGGCAGTGATGCCACCTCTAAATCCATAGGGTGTGTAAAATGCTCCAGTCATGGGCAGAGACAGCACCTCTGTGTTAGTGTGTCCAGAGAAATATTCAGCATGTGTGTGCACATGCACAGGCATACAGGTATGTGTGTGTATATATATCTATATATAGATACAGAAAAGATTGACTGATTTTAAGGAATGGGTAAGGACTTGCAGAAGGTGTCATGTCCGGACTTAGGCTGGTATGGTCTGAAATCCATGCACGAGGCAGAATTTCTTCTTCCTGGGGATCTCAGTCTTTCCTCTTACAACTTTCCACTGGTTACGTGAGGCCCATCACATTATAGAGCTGGTCGTCTTCACCCCAATGCAACCAATTTAAACATTAATCCCATCTTAAAAAACTTCATGGCCACATCTAGACAGGTGTTTGGCCAAGTTGCTGGGCGCCATGGCCTAGCCCAGTTGACTTACGACTTGAACCTCTGAAGAGGAGTTGTGTGTTGCTTGGGTTGATCTTGCTCCCTTTGTCTCCAAGGAACTATTGCCTGTCCCTATAGGGGGAGAGGTGTGGGAAGGGAGGTGCTCTGGAGCTGGCTGACTTGAAACCTGCTCCCAGTTCTGGTCGCTCTCTTCCTCAGGCTGCAGAGAGCCAGTCCTTTGCTCCCTTCATCTCCTGAAAGGCTTGTCATGAGCAAGGCAGAATTGCACCTGGGCACACCCACTTATAGAGAGGAGTGTGCATTCAGGGGCTGAGGGTTCTAGGTCTGGTACCCTGATTCCAAGTGAGATGAAGAGGGCAGCCTGCAGGCTCTGCATTTGCCACTGGCAGTGAGGAGACTGAGGCCCGAGATAGCTGCACCAGCAGTCGTTCTGAGGGCTGGGCTGGGACTGAACCTTTGCGCCTTGAGTCCGTAATGACAGAGGTGTCATGTCACCCTGACCTGTTTTGACAAGAATTAAATGGGCCCTGCTTGGTTCTTTGCCCTCTTTCCAAACTCAGCTCCATGAGGACTGGTATGCATGGACCTCATGGAGATCCAGAAATTTTCTGGAGGGCCACATGGGTCTCAAGGGCTAGAGGACTGACTGGATGGAGTGGGCCTCTCTATGCCAGTGGGCGCTACCATCCCCTTGTTACACACACCTGTGGTTTCCTGACACAGGTCCTCATGCCTTCCAGCTCCCACCACCACAGGTGGCTGTTGGACACAAGCTATGTGTGCATGTACATACGTGCACATGTCCACCAGCCATGCCATAGGTGTGTCCTTCCACTGACTGTTAATTTAATCTCCCTTCTTTAAAGTCATATGCACATGTATGCCTGTTTTTTTTTTATTTTTATTTTTTATTATTCTTTCTTTTTTAATTTCTTACATAGATAAATGGTTTCTGGGATGCCTTCCCACCCCCTTGCCCCTCCCCGCAACCCCTGATGACCGTCTGTTCACTCAGACTCCTCTCATTTGATGTTTATGCTCAATTCATAGATCTCTCTTCCTTTTCTGTGGTTGCATCTATTTGACAGGTGAGGGACTGTGTTCCTGGCACACGGCATTCCGTGCGTGAAGGACTGTAGTCTTAGCTTAGCCTTGGGCAACCTGTCCGTGCTCATTTGAGGTTTAACAATGTCTTCTCATTGCTGGCTGCCCATTCCAGTCTATTCTCCAGGTATATCTGTTGCCTCTTCACCCCATAGCTCTGTCTTCTGGCTTGGGGGCCTTGCCCCCAGTCATTTTCTGTAATAAGGTTTCTCAGTGAGGGTAGGCATCTACCAATAGCCTTTGTGGATGATCTCCACTCCCTTTGCAGATTTGTTGTGGAGCCAATTCCCCAACTCTGTGGGCTTCCTCTCCCACAGTATGGGGAGGATGGGGAAGGGCTCCTTGTTTTCTTGAGTGGCATATCCCAAAATGGGGTCTTGGTTCATCCAATCCTGATGAGTTTGTAGGTGCACATCAGTGATAGGTCTTCACCATGGTTGTCTCTCCAGTTCATCATGTTCTATGATGATTCTTCTCCTGCACCCTGCCCAGTTGTATTGGCAGGGTCCTTATCTAGTCGCTCACGCATTCTATGTTGCTGTTTGCAATGTTTGTTTTTCTTATTCCTCCTGAGGACTAAGTGGAGTGAGAGTGAAAAAACAAAACCTCTCCCCACAACCCCCGTTTCCCCTGACCCTGAGTGGTCTTATCTTGCCTGCGCACCTGTCCAGTCCAGGTCTCCTGGGCCAGCCCCTGAGTTCCCCTTACCAGCCAGCTTGATGGCAGAGGGTGCTTGGCGGGTGCACTTGCCAGCCTGAGGCCAGCTGGCAGCTGCAGGTGCGTGCCCATCAGGGCACATGTGGCCCCCAAAGGCCAAACTGGCTGGAGCTTCCCAAGCCAGCACCTGTAGGCCTGTTATCACTGAACACTTCTTTTCATATTATTTCCTCATTGAAGCCATCTACACTACAACTGTAGTAATTCCATGGCTACATAATTTTTCCATCCTTTTGCTTCTGTAAAATCGTTTCCTTAGAATTTTGAGAGCCCCTGTAAATGTTAAACATTTCTATTCTTCGCTGAGCAAGGTGGCATGTGCCTCTTGTCCAGCACTGGGAGGCAAGAGGTTTGGGATCGCCTGAGTTTGCCGGCTCAAGGCTACCCTGGGTAACATAGCGAGACCCTTTTCTCAGCACAACCAGCTCTACTGTCTTTTCTTTTTGACTTGTTTCTGCTAATATGATTTCTTCTAAGTCCATCCTAGTCTCGAGACAAAAGCAGCCAGGCACCGTGGAAGGTGCCTGTAATCTTAACTACCTGGGAGGCTGAGACTGGGATCACTTGAGTCCACAGTACGCCAGGCAGCATAGCGAGACCTAGTCTCAAAAAAAAAAAAAAATTTCTATTCTTCATGCTCATTTCTTTCCTGGGAGGTGGCACCACTTTGCTGTGCCATGAAGACTGTTTTGTTTTTGGATAACCATGTAGACTGCACACAGTACACATCCTGCTGGAGAGACTGTGCAGGTGAGTGTGGGGCGCTGAGAGTGTGAGGTGGTGGATGCAGACGCCTGACCATCCCCCCTTTTCTCAGCACAACCAGCTCTACTGCCAGCAGCTGCGACACCGAGTTCACCAAAGAGGATGCTCAGCGGCTGAAGGACTACATCCAGCAGCTAAAGAATGACCGAGCAGCCGTGAAGCTGACCGTGCTGGAGCTGGAGAGTGTGCATGTTGACCCGCTCAGCTGTGATGTCAGGCCCCGTGGAGACAGCCAGCGGCTGGACCTGGAGAATGCCGTGCTGATGCAGGAACTCATGGCCATGAAGGTACGTGGGGGCTGTTTGGGCCCTGCCCCCTTTTGTGCCAGGTCATCAGGAGGAAGCAGGGGAAGGTCCCTGGAAGCAGGTCTGTGGGTAATGAGAAATCAACCCATCCATGTTCAGGGCCTCTCCCTGCTCACAAGTCAGGACAATTTCCACCTGTCTGAGTCGCAGATTTGGGTGTGTTCCCAGTAGGGTGAGTTGACTGGAGAATGCCAGGCAGCGTTCCCCCCCCAGCCAGCCTAACTTCATGGCCCTATGCTGCACGCACAACTGCCATTCAGCACTGATCTCTGGATAGAAGTGTCCATCTTAGCGGCACTTTTTTTTAAAAAAATTATTTATTTATATATAAATTTCACATCTCTGTGATCTCTGGGGTTCACCCACCCTCCCTGACTGTTCCCAACCTGCCTCATCCTGCCCCCCACAAGTCGTGTACTTCAATTTGGTTGTAGGCTTGTTTTGACTTTTCTTCATGGATTTTTGTTTATCTTTCCCATGTCCCATATAGTAGTGAAACCATTTGGTTTCCGTCTTTTCTTTTTGACTTGTTTCTGCTAATATGATTTCTTCTAAGTCCATCCGTGTTATCATAAAATCATCCAATTTGTCATTTTTAATTGATGAGTAATATTCCATTGTGTATATATACCACATTTTTTTCATCCAGTCGTCTGTTTTTGGACATTTTGGTTGCTTCCATGTCCTTGCAATTATAAATAGTGCTGCAATAAACATCCAAGTACAGGTGTCCCTTTATACCTTTGGGTACATTCCCAAGAGAGCAATTGCTGGGTCATATGGTAGTTCCATTTTCATTAATTTGAGGACCCTCCATACAACTTTCCATAGATATTGGACCAGTTTACATTCCCACCAGCAGTGTAAGAGTGTTCCCCTCTCTCCACATCCTTGTCAGCACTTGTTGTTGCCTGTTTATGGATGTGAGTCATTCTTACTGGTGTAAGGTGGTATCTCATTGTGGTTTTGATTTGCATTTCCCTTATTGCTAGTGACGTTGAGCAATTTTTCATTTACATGTTGGCCATTTGTATTTCCTCTTTGGAGAAGTTTCATTTTAGTTCTTCTCCCCATTTTATGATTGGGCTTCTTGTTTTGCTTTTGTTTAATTGTGTGAGTTCCTTGTGGATGTTCGTTATTAAACCCTTATCACTCTTTTGGAGGGCAACACTTTCTGTTTTGTAATTTGAATCTCTAAGAGATTTCAGAAATTACCTTTGAGCACTTACCTGTGAAAGGGTCTTTCTGTTGATTGCATTTGAGATCCTGAAGCAGACGAGCCCAGCTGATGAGATAGCTGAGCTGCAGGCTGCAGAGGGCACCGTCAGGATGGCTGTTGGCATAGGCCAATGCCATGAGAACTGAAATTGGACAGAACTAGTCAGGCCCAGTCACACCACTGCTCTACTGCTGATGCCAGCCCATGTGTGTCCAGTGGTGACTTCCAGCAGGATGGTGTGCCCATTGTAGGGGCAGAGGGGTTCTGGTTGCTAGGAAGGTTTTCCTAGTAATGAGCAGAGATCTCCTTGCCTGCAGTTTCTGTCTGTCTCAGGCCTGGTCCACAGCAGGACTACAGTTTATCCATCCTAGGCCTTCAACTGTGTAGAGGCCATAGATGCATCTCCTCTGTATGGCATCTTTTCAGTCAACCCTGCCACCAGGCCCTGGTTGCAGCCTTCTTCACTGACTTCTCTGTGCCCACAGGAGGAGATGGCTGAACTGAAGGCCCAGCTCTACCTCCTGGAGAAGGAGAAGAAGGCCCTGGAGCTGAAGCTGAGCACACGGGAGGCACAAGAGCAGGCCTACCTGGTCCACATTGAGCACCTGAAGTCGGAGGTGGAGGAGCAGAAGGAGCAGTGCATGCGGTCGCTCAGTCCTACCAGCAGCAGCAGCAGGGACAAGCCTGGCAAGGTGGGAGCCTCCGCCCACCTCACTGCCCCCTCTGCCTTCTGTGCAAATACCCGCTGCTCTCGAATCTCAAAGAAGGCAGCATTTTGAGTGCAAAGAAACCAGATCCATATTTTTAAACATTTCCCTTATGTCGTAGTGGAAGCATTTCACCAGCACATTACAAGGGCGGGGCTGTCTGACAGGCCTCCCTCTTAACTTCACCTCATCACCCAGCACCACACACAATGTCGTACAAACACACAGACTCCTGAGGAAGGGGCACTTGTCCCATTTACTCTGACGTCTGTGTGTCCTGTCTTCTGTCCCTCCTCTACCTCATTTTGATCATAGTGTCTGCCCAGAGCCAAGGGGTTTGCCCACTGCGGTTTCCACAGCCCTTGTGTGAAGGCACCCCCACCTGTGTGGGAGGGAAACTGGTCACATGGTGGTTCTGTCTGCATAGCTAAGAGCTGTTACACACTCTCCACAATGGGCAGCAGCACACTTAGCCCACCTCTCACCTGCTACAGAGTTGGGGAGGGAGCACAGTGCCCCCCAGGCTGGGTCCATCAGAGCCCTGCTTCCCAGTCATCCCGTCATTAGTCAGACATGCTTGACCCTGGTGAGGGCAGGCTGTCCAGGAGTTTGCACCCCGGGCACAGCAGTGAGCAGCAGATGGTGGTGGTGCGGGCCACATCCTGGCTGTTGGACACACATCTGTCCTGAGTGTGGGGGTGGCCACAGACTCCATGTACAGTATAAATGGAGATTCACAGCAGGATCTCTATGCTGAGGTCCCTAGAGAACTGGAGCCAGCAGGGCAGGGGGCCATTGGAGTGAAGAGCTGAGGAATGGATGGAGGCTGAAGAGTGGGCTGGGTGGGCGGTGGGTTGGC
>PVHY01011763.1:15721-46917 GCA_004024945.1 Uropsilus gracilis | reverse complement strand
CTTCCTTCCTTCCTTCCTTCCTTCCTTCCTTCCTTCCTTCCTTCCTTCCTTCCTTCCTTCCTTCCTTCCTTCCTTCCATCCTTTCTTTCTCTCTGTCTCTGTCTCTGTCTCTCTCTTTTCTTTCTTGGTCTCTCTGTTGCCCCAGGGAACCTCACACTCTCATTGCCTGGGGTACCCTGTACTCCAGTGATCCCCAGCCTTAGCGTCCCAGGTACCTGGGATTACAGGTGCACGCCACCATGCCCAGCTATTTTTTGAGACTAGGTCTCGCTATGTTGCTCCAGGCGGGTCTCGAACCCGCGGACTCAAGCGATTGCCAGTCTCAGCTTCCCGTTCTAGGCTGGGATTAAAGGCATGCGTCACCATGCCCAGGTTTTTCATATGGCTGCATTTTCAATGAAAGATGAACAAACAAATAACAAAGCAAGACAACACAATCAGAAACAAACTATGCAATAATTACAGTAAACAAGAACAATCCAGAAGAAGACTAACATGGCCTAACAGCAATGCCTGTTTTCCCTAACACTTGCCCACACCCCTGGATGTCACCACGTGGTAGATGAATAATATTCTTGTACTAATTTAAATTTATCTAATTAAATAAGACCAGCCCCATATATATTTGCTGATCATCCATATTATTTCATCTTCGAAGTATCTATTTGTCAATTGCTGATCTTTTTCTTGATGACTTAAATGAATTTGTGAGCAGAGGAGGGTTATCATGTTGAGGCTCTCTACCTGGTTTATACTTTAAAAGGACTATGCCTGCCATTTGGGCAGAGACTTTAAGGGGAAATAGCAAGTTGGGAAGTAGAAGTATAATGTGATCTCATGTGTATCACCAAACATGTTTGCATACATGTATCCTTTTTTTCTATATATATTTAAGTCATCAAGATACCTTATATATATAAAACTATGCTCTTGAAGCAAACAAATTCTTAAAGGATACAGATGGCCAATTCTCCTGGTTAGAAACCATCTCTTTGTTAGATATGAATTTTCCTGTAAGTAGACATTTGTCTGGGAGGTTGACATTGTTTTTGTAAAATATAGAGTCATTTTAAAATAATGCTGGGAAAGCAGAATTTAAAAAAATTCAGCAACATATTTTTCCACTTATTTGCAACAATGCTTGCCGATAATCTTATTCATATCCAGAAGTTAGTACATTTTTGACAGAGAATTATGGCAGCTTGTTTACTTTAGATCATTTTACTAAACCTATAAAGGCAAGTAACCTGTTTTTGGGGGTGGGATAGAAGTAACCTGTTTTTTGGGGGTGGCATAGGAAAGAAAGATACACAAACAAGCAAATAACAAAGTGCTGCTGTTCCCAGTAAGGGATAAAATCAAACCACAATTGGTCTCCCTTTATAAATGTATAGTAAAGACAATAATGCTAAGTTAGAATTTGCTGAGTGCTCACATAGTGGTAACTATAATGTTCCTTGATTTATTTGCATTGTTCTATTTTCTTCTCCCAGCCTCTCTGGGATCTAAGTACAGCCATGATGGAAATTATCAAGATGAGATAAGGATCAGGCTGCGGATGTCAACTGCAAATGGATGATGATGTTCTTTAAAAACAAACTTGCCCTAAGACCCATAAACCAAAACCATGGTGTGTACTGTGAAGCTGCTAGAAATCAAATAGTATTGTTTGATATGAAATTATTTTTCTCATTTCATTATACACAGAAAACAAACATTTAAATATGGTATTTGAAAATTTGCTCTCCATCAAATTTAGAGTAGATATCTTTTTTTGGTTGCAATTTGGTTTTTTGGGGTAACTTTGGAAAATGAGTGTTTTCATTCCATCTTTGATCATTTCAGGTTGATATGTTCAAATTGAAGTTAGGGGACCTTTTAACCCAAGCCATAGGAGCTTGATAGGGACTTGGCAATCATCTCATCTCTGAGGTGAGAATAAGAGGACACATGGCCTGAAGAATCTGGGGTCAGAGGGGTTAGGAGTAGAAGATCCCACCGTCAGCATTGTGTCATTAGTATGCTGGTGTGTGTGTATGTGTGTGTGTGTGTGTGTGTGTGTGTGTGTTGGGGATGTGGAACAGCTGCTGTACACACATTATTTAGATTCTCTGGTTTGATTGAGATAGATTACATCAAGATTATTACTTAATAATGGAGTTTGACCTATATCACCTAGTTACTGAGTAGTGATAACTTATCAACTTGAAAATTTATGGCCAAATAGTTATTTAATTAATACATTCTTTTCCCTTCTTTGTACATTCTCTTGTTTTTTGAGACTAGGTCTCGTTATGTTGCCTGGGGTGGTCCCAATCCCACGGATTTAAGCACTCCCCAGCCTCAACCTCCCAGGTAGCTGGGATTAGAGGCACCTGCCACTGTACCTCACTGCTTTTTTGAGACCAGGCCTCACTATGTTGCCTGGGGCACTCTCCAACCTGCGAATTCAAGTGATCCCTCTTGCGTCAGGTGAGGCCTCTTGCCTCCTGGCACTTGGATTATAGGCACACACCAACACACCCAGCTCTTGTTTATTCTTAACTTTCATTTTTCTGCTGTCCTTTGCCATGATAAAGACTTTACTACCAACTGGGATCTTTCACCTTGAAAAAGAGGTTGGCTCTGTGTGAGTACTTTAGGAGTAGCTTTAGGATTTGCAGAGTACCAGGACATAGCTGTAGATGCTGTACATCTAGAAAGTCTGTTACTTCACACAGATGAGGTGTTGAGATTTTATACATCTTAACAGAAAACCAACGCAGCAAAGAATCAAGGGTGCATAGCTAGGCTTGCAATTGGAAAAGAGCAAGAATGATATTGGAGGATTCTTATGGGACTACCTAGTCCTCATGTGTGTGTGTGTGTGTGTGTGTGTGTGTGCGCGCGCGCGCTGGTGGAAGAATGGTATATCAGTTCATTCAGATTGCTTTAAGAATAGGCAATGGAATGTTGGTTTTAAAAGACATTTATTTTCCATAGTGTGGAGCCTAGGTATCAAAAGGTAGGGTGCATTGGGACTGCTTCTTCACTGGCAGCTGTTTCAGTGTAACTTCCCATGTGAAAGGGACCAGCCAGATCTCTGATGTCTGTTTTATAAGTGCACTAATGCCAATCACAATGTCTCTGCCACCATGATATGGTGTACCTGCTAATAACATCAGATTGGGGGTTAGTGCTTCAATGTATGGATTTTGAGGAGGGTGGGGCAGAAGAAACAAACATCCAAAATATAGCATGTGGCATGAAGATGAGGGAATCAAATGTCAGGTAGCAGGTGCTCTGTAGAAGGGAAGCAGGGCTTTGTTCACATTCAGCCAGAAAGTTGACCTGATACGACAGGCTCTGAGTTGTAGTGTCTGCAGGGAAAGTTGTACTTGTAAGATTTATGGAGAATTGCTACCTGATTAATTGAAATACCCACCGGTCATTTGTCCTTGAGAGTTTGGTGCTTCTGTTATGACTCTATGAAGGTAATTTTACAGATTGACAGATCTGCAAGCCAGTATTTGCATTTGATGATGCCATAAATGCCTTTCACTTTGATGTGTTTCAATGACTGAAAATGTTTCCCACATCTGTGACTGAGATTTGTCAACTTTGTTTGGTTCTAATCAGTAGATTTCTATCCCAGTCAATTGCAGCATCTGTGCCTGTAGCTCTGAGAAGGAGAAGACGTGTTTGATGGTCTCTCCAAGTTAGCAACATAAGCTTGAACTCATTAGAATTATAAGGAAATGAAACAAAGAATAGTAAAAAAAATGAATTTCCAAGGAGTCTGAGCTGGGGTCCTGTCTTGGAGGTGGTGATGTGCAGAAATGCAAGCTGCGAAGCTATGCAAACAACAGAACCAAGCTTCTGACAGTGCCATGGGAACGGTCTATAAAAATAATTAAGAGAGAAAAAGTAAGAGCACTGGAGTTTGAAGATTTTTTTTTAAGATTGGTTATTATCTGCTTATCTAATAAAATGAACAGAACCGACAGATTGCCTTAGCTGAGCTAAATAAAAAACTAACAGCAAGTTATACATTTCCTTTTAAAAGCTCTTTACTAAAGCTTCAAGTATGTGCTCTGTTACCCTTCTAGATATCATGACTCTTATTCTTAATGAATCATCATGAAATAACAAGTCATTCCCTCATTTGGCGGCTAAGCTACTATCAAAATTCAGTGATGATTGGGTCTTTTACCATCACTTCTCAGACTTACTCTCACTGACGCAGTGACATAGTTATTGGAATTTCAATACCTCTTCATTCCAGCTGCGGCCATTGATTCACTCATTGAATTGGATGGTGTTAAGCACAATAAGAAAGATGACTTAATGGGTTTACTTAATGTTTACTGTTGCTGAAACTATTCTGCAATTTTCATTACTTACAGAAGTCCCTGCTGAAATGTTCATCTTTCTACTTCTAAATGCTTCTTGTAAGCAAAGAGGAAATTCAGTCCACACCAGCTGTTTCAGTCTGATTGAGAGAATCAAGTACTTGTTTTCGGTAAAACTCCACTAAAATATCTCTTTTTAATGATGAAAGGAGTAAAGGGCATTGAATTTCCAGTTTAAAATAAGCATGATAATTGACAATTTAATACTAACATCCTTGTATAATATGAAGACCAAATCTTTGAGAAAGTCATTCCTTCATGTTAGGGGATATAGAGAGATTAGAGTAGAATACTCTGAATGTGCCACTTTGGCACAAGGATGGATGATTTTGAGCTGAGGGAATTGAGAAATAGCAAACAAAAAATTCATAAAATTTTAGGCTTCTCTAGAAGTGGAACCTCAGTGTCCTTTTGTGAAAACAAATTTCTTGTGCCAGGAAAAGCAGCTATATATTACCAACCAGTTGACTCCCACTACCCCTGTCCCTTTTTTGCTTGCCTGCTGGTAATCACCATTCTGTTTTCAGAGTCTAACACTTTTTGATTGCTGTTTGTTTGTTCATTGGTGTTTAAAATTCATATTCCACAGATGCATGAAACCATGCTATCTTTGTCTTTCTCCTTCTGACTTAATTTCATGCAGCATAATCACTTCCTGATCTATCCATGTCATCCAAATGACATTTTATTTTTCTTGAGCAAGTAGTATTCCTTATGATTAAAACTTTATTATGTGATATCATCAATAATATAGGTATTGGCCAACTCAGGATCCCCTATTGCATCTCTTATCATGATTCTATAGTTAACAGGCATGTAATACAGGTTCTGTTCCATATTGCTATAAGAAAGCAATGATCACAATAAAGTAGATAACACAATTTTTTTTGTTTTCCAGTACATAAAAATGTTGTTTACACTATTCTGTAGTTTTATTAAGTGTGCTATGGCATTATGTGTACTTAAGTATATGTCTTAATTAAAAAATATTTCATTGCTAAAGGTGCTAACCATCATCTGGGCCTTCAGCAAGTGCTATTATCTTTGCTAATGGGGAGCAATTTATAAACAAAACAATAACTGCAAAGAACAACAGAGTCAAATGCAATAAATAAGATATACCTGAAAAAATTGAAATTATTAAAGAAATTGAGATTTTTGAAAATAGATAAGCAATTTTTGCAAGTTCATATTTAGGCATTAGAAGCCTCATAACTTCAGTTGAATCTATATGGATATCAACTGAAGAAGGAAATTGGGCAGATGTTTCTACAGAGACATAGCATGAACAGAGATACTCAACACTGAATGAAGACTAATGCAGTCAGCAGCGAACAGTCTGAAATTTAGAAAAGTGGGTTCAAAAAACAAATGGAGATGACTAGATGGATGGATGCTAGGTTTTGGAGACATTACATGTGCAATATTTTGAATTTTCTCTCATCATTGGTGCAGGACTGCTGAGGTGATACAGGCAGGGGGATGACATGATCAGATGTATATTTTATATAGATCATTTAAAATTTTCTGTGAGGGTGAATTGAGAGAAGGTTAAGATTGGAATGGAGAAGGTACTTGTGTTATTTGAAGATAAATGCTTAAGAAAACTAGGCATTTTCTTAGAATGATAGCTCTTATTTATCAAAATTAATATGATCTAAAGTAATTGATATGATTTTGGTGTAAGAGAGGTCTATTTTACTATCTCTAATTAGTCACTATTTAAAATTGGAAAATACTCAGAACTGTATAACTGCCAACTTCAGTGAAATACAATAGGCATCACTAATGTAGTTAAAAAAAAACCCAAACACCTGATTCTAATTTAAGTAGAGTCAATTTTCAGATTCAGAAGCTTGTAGTGAATACCCGATGCTAGAGTTCTGAAATACTGGCTGATTTTATCCTTCAAGTGAAATAGTTAACTGTGACTTTTCAGAGACAGAATCTAGTACTAAACTTTGTTTTGGGTACCCAATTCCTTGCCTCCCTAATTTGAAATACTTAATTTCAAAGAATGACTATGATTCCCTCCCCCCCCATGGTAAGCAAGCAGTGTATGCATCCAAGTATCCAATGGAAGCGAGGCATTTTGTTCAGTGTCTGCCTTGTGTTATATAGGAACTTCCTCCAGATGCCAGTCTCTGAACTGTTGGCTGGAGAGGCCCGGTTCTCTCTCCTCCCATGCTCAGTGACAAGGAGATGCTGACCTTTGGGGGCTTCCTTGGCTGCTGACTTCCAGAAAATTCTGTCAATGCTAGGCACGGAGTTAGATCAGAAAGTGGTGGGAAGACACAGGTATTTATTATCCTCATCGTCTGACGCTAATACATCTCACACAGCAGCTGCAGCTCCCGTGAGGCACCACTTCCTGCTAGTGTTAAATCCATCTTGGATCCAGCTGCTTCCATTGACCCTGGATGCCATCAACTTCTTGGCTTCTCTCCAGCGTAGGGGCCATACTCTTCTATTCTGACAAGCCCTCCTGTGTTCCTGTTGTCTCACTGTCCTGCATTGGACTTCTCAGCAATTTCATCACACATATAACCTTTTCCTTCTATTGGCTTCTCTCATTTAAATTCTTAGTGTTTTCTGGTTTCCTTGGTGGGCACCGCCTGACTCATAAGGCAAGAGGGTTCTTTAAGGGCTTGAGTTAATCATCTTGAATTAAATAGCTTCAGTAAATATAATCATTTATACCTGATATGGTGTTCAAGTGAAAGATGCCACTCCAAACAAAAAAGACTTCTGACAATCTAAACACAAACAAAACCATATGCAAATCAAAACTACAATCAGATACCACCTACACTAGTAAGAATGTCCCACATCCAAAGAATGGGTGACGAGTGCTGGCGAGGATGTGGAAAGAAACACTCTTACACTGCTAGTGGGAATGTAAACTGGTTCAGCCACTATGGAAAGCTATGTGGAGGACCCACAAACTAATGAAAATGGAACTCCTGTTTGACCTAGTGATTGCTCTTCTGGGAATCTGCCCAAAGGAGTCCTCAATACTTAGGGACACCTGTGCTCGGATGTTTATGGCAGCACTATTTATAATTGCAAGGACATGGAAACAACCCAAATGTCCCAAGACAGACGAATGGATGAAAAAGATGTGGTCTATATACACAATGGAATTTTACTCATCAATTAAAAATGAAAAATTTGATGATTTTATGATAACATGGATGTACCTAGAAGAAATCATATTAGCAGAAACAAGTCAGAAAGGAAAAGACAGAAACCAAATGTTTTCACTAATATATGGGACATAGGAAAAACAAGCAAAAGGCCAGGAGGAAAAGTCCAAACAAGCCAACAACCAAACTAAAGAACACAACTGGGAGGGTGGGATGGAGTGGTCAGGGAGGGAAAGTGGTGGGTGAAGATGTGAAGCATATATATTATATATAATATTATATATATTATACATAATATGATATATATTATATTACTATATTATATAATATTATATTATCATTATATTATATATCATTATATAATATAATATTATAATATTATATAATATATAATATGATAAATATATTTATAAATATTTATTATATATTTATATATTTATATAAATTAAAAAAAGAACCTGGAATCTTGTCAAATTTCAACCTTTTCCCATTAAATGCAGCATTTGGCCTTGAATAGTAAATACTGTGTGTAAGTTTCTTCATTGAAATATTATTTTTTGTGTATGTCCTTAAATTCCACCCTGTCTCCCTTCCCCAGCCCCTAAAGATAGACAGGTCCTTTTGTCTTTTGCCTTTATTTAACCTTTATTTGCCTTTATTTAACCAGTTTACCAGGAAGAAACTAGAAGTTGAAGACCCCAGCATCAAAGGTGTTTTGACAAAGGAAAACTGTATTTTTTAAAAATATTATTTTGTGTTGGAGAATGTTGCACTTAGTCTAAAACAAACAAACAAAAACAGAAAAAGAAAGGAACGAAGAAAGAAAAGTTTCTTGATGTATCCTAAGATGAATTTTGCTAAAACAACTCCATCACTCCCTTCTTGATGAATCTTTGCATGGTTTCTGGTGTCTTACTCTTAAAAATACCACTCCATGAAGGTCCTCATGTCTGGTTTTATAGAGTTCTATGAAGAAGCCATGACTTAAAAAAATGGAGAGGTTATTGGTAAAGAATGTAGTCTCGTTACCTACTAGAAATAGAACATTCTTCATGTATTTAAAATTTTCTTAATGCTTGCAATTTTATAGAGATACCTCCCTTTTAAAAAAGAGATTTGGCGGACTGTCACTACTTCCTTAGAAAAAAGACAAGTTAGTTTTTATAGTTATAAGGCTATTTTAAAATCTAAGGCAGGGCAGTAGCTTGTCAAGAGATCCTTTCCTTTACAATATTGTAGAAATACTTTTGTCTAAATTAGGTAAACCCAGTTTTCCAGTCTTGGATGTGTCTCATCACTGAATCTGGGCGCTTTTAACTTAGTCTGTAAATTTTCCATTTTTCTACTTGAAAGCATCTTCAAAGCACTTTAGCCATGGGATAGTCTGCTCTTCAATCCTCTATTTTCTAACTAGATTTACTACTTTAAGGTCATCAACAAAGACAGCGTATAATGTACCTGTGGAAGCATCACCCTTGTTGAAATCAGAGTGTTTCCAGAAGATGGGCGTTAATCCCTGAGTTTAGAGATGAGTTCTTTCTTCCCCTGGTTTTAGGACTAGATTTTTGCCTAACCAGTTTGGATAAGTGAGATTTTAAGAATTTCTTGAAATGTGAAATTTGAGCTTTTTGTGTTCCGTTTTTTCATTGTAGTTTATATTGTGAATAATCCATACTGCTTTTTAAATGAAATGGCACAGAATTACCAGTTGAAGGATAGAGAGAGTTGGAACATGTGAAGAGCAAGGTTATTCAGCAGGGAGCAGAGAGTCAGTAACAAAAGGATTTGGTAACAATAATCAGAACACTCCTCCACCCCCTTCAGATCTAAGTTGTTTTTTTGAAGGTTACTAGAGTACATTACAATAAGAGAATGCTTGGAATTTCAATCTAAGGATTTAATTATTCAAATATTTGCTCCTGTGACAGTGCTGTGAACAGGATCCTAGGAACCAGATGCCGTTTTGTTCATTTTGTTCCTGAGAGTATACATTGTAATTTGCTTCAGTTACCAAAAGGTGGCAAAGTTTCATGCTTGGTAGATTTGAGCCAATAAACTGTCAATCAAATCCTCTGATTTTGGCAACACACATACAACATACAATGTACATAGTATGTATAATGTAACCGTGGCAAAAGCCACCTTGAATATTTCAGTTCTGTTGATCTCTGTTCTTGGCAATTCTGCCGCATCACAGCTTGCAATATTATGAATCATAGCCTTGCCTTTTCATTTTATTCTTTATTTAGTGCTATAATTATCTAAATGAGCTTTGGAATTGTGAGTTGAAGCTTCAGACTAGTCCCTGACTCTGCTATTCTCAGTAGAAACTTGGTTCAATCCTTTCGATTTCTAAAAAGAGCAAAAAGTGAAGTCATTTTTAAGAGAGAGTTCATGTTCTTATCATAACCTGCCCTTCTCCTTTTTCTCTCCCAGGGATTTGAAACTGGAGTAATTATTTTGATGTGCATTTCTGTATTCTCTTCTTGCATTTGTCAGTGACTTGCATAGACTCCCAAGAATGGTGTATGTCAGTGATGGGAAATGCACATCATAGTGAAGTGTGGGCAGCCCAAGAAGAAGGCTCTAGATAAAATTGGCTTGGGTGGGATTTCTGGAAGTGGAAATTTGCTCTGAATTTTTTATGTTTAAGAAGCAGACACAATTCTGTGACTGGATAACTTAAGAAATCTTCCTGAGATGCTGGGAGCACTAGGAAGAGGCTTGAACTGTGCAGCTGGAACTGGTTCAGAATGAGTAGTCCCTCATATGAGCCTGGAGGCAGCATGTTCGCTTCTACTCGTGGGTTGCCTTTGTTAGGATGCCATAGTGGTGTTTTTGTTTTTCGTTTTTTGTCCTGATCCATATTGTTATAGAGTGACCTTCTCTGTTGATATTCAGTGAAGTTATTTATGTTAAGTAGAGCTTCACAAGGGGCATGTGTTCATGAAATTCACAAGGTGAGGTCTAGGCCAACTCCTGGCTGATAAGATAGTTTTAGGTCTGCTCAGAGTTCAAGTGCTGTTATTTTCTATGCATCAACACATGTGTATGCATATTATATAGGTATATGCACACATGCACTCATACATATACATATATGTGCATATATTGTCCACATATATTTTTATGATGGAGGTGTGATATTTCTGTTAAAAATTTACACAGTTGTCATCATGCTGTCTACTTGATTTTTAATAATTTTAAAGAATAATCTTTCTCGATGCATCCACTTTTTAGACTGTGGTTCTGGTGCTCCATTGTTTGAAAAAGTCCCTTCAAATCATCTTTAGGGAGAAAGTCTGTTAAATTATGTGAGTTTACAATTATTAGAATATTTGCAGTGGTAGTATCAAAAATGGAAGTATAAATATATTTTACACACATGTCTATAGGTTTCCCCAGGTGTTTATTCTAAAACAAAATCACCATTTCACGTTTACTGAGTATTGTCAAGTTGGTTTCCAAAATTTAATAGTGGGCATTTTCACTTTGTCCTATGCTCTATGAGTATTTCCGTTTCCATTCATCTCTCAATAGCACTTCTTAAATTTAATTTTTGTCAGTCTTCTGAGTATGCACTTGAATTTCCTGCAATTTAAATCTTTATTACTGAGTCTGTAGATTTTTATGGCCATTTGGTTTTTCTTAAACTCTGAGACTTGTTTAGTTATTGGATTATTTTCCCATCGAATTGTAGGTTTACTTCCTAGTGATTTGTAGCATATTTTTACACATTTTGGACACCAATTATTTGTATAACTTGTGGCTTTCCTTTTATTCATATTAAGATAATTCTATACCCACATAGTGATTTTATATAAAGATTTTACATCTTTAGCTCACTTGGGGAGAGAGAGAGAAAGGGGGGGAAGGAGAGAGGGAGAGAGAGAGCCAAAGAGCTTGGTGTGTGTGTGTGTGTGTGTGTGTGTGTGTGTGTGTGGTTTGGTGAAGTACCTCTTTTTCTTTTTTTAACCATATGACTGTTCTGTTGCTCGGGGCATCCTTCTCTTCTGATTTATAATTTTTACTTCAATTTGAGTTTACTTTCTAAATATGCAGGAGTCTATACCTGAAGTTTGTGCTTTATTACGTTCTTCAACCTGTCTGTAGTGCTGAAACAAGGTTTCAGTTACTATTTTTTCTGTTCCTTAAAACAGTTTTACCTATTTTGGGGTCTTTATGTTTCTATATTTTTTTCATATTCACCACACTATATTCCCTGCAATCCCTTTGGGAATTCAATAAGAGCTGCATTTATTTATAGAACTAGGGCAATCTATTTGCCATTAGATTCTGGGAGTTTTTAATGAATGAACTTGGTGTAATAGCCATCTGTGTATTAAATGATTTTTTTCATGTTAAACCATTTTTGTATTCATGTAAAATCATCCTTGAATTCACCTTGCTTATTGTGCATTATTTTTGCATTTTAAATGATATTCCTAAAATTTCTGTTTATAAATAAAATAATACTTGAATTTTCCCTTTTTTGGGATGTTCTTATTTGTCGTTAGCACCAAGAGTTTTCTAGTATTGTTACATTTAATTGCAAAGTTTGTTGCCTTTTTATATTGAGAAATATTTATTTAAAATAGGAATTACTTAAGATTTTCATGAGATTTTTACTTAATACTAACTTGAGCTCTTCATCAGTGTTTAAACTTTTAATTTGTGATTCACTATTAATTTAAATTATTATAATGTTCAGTTTTGCTATTTTTTTTAACACACTTAAAATATTCATTTGTTAACATCTTTTAATTGTGAACAAACTGTTTTCTAAGTTTCTATCATACTTGTAGCCAATTACATTTAATACTGTCTTTGCATTTACTCTTGTTTCTGGCTTATCAGTTTGATTTACAATAATAACAATATTATATATTCGTTTGTGTCTGCTTGCCATGACTTCTTGGGAATGATGACATGATTTGTTAATGTTGCTAATAGCAGTAGTTGGTCCACTCTAATTCCCTTGTAACATTTCATTGTATGGTTATACCACAGTTCATTTTTTCATCTTAACATTATTGAATATTTGAGTTGTTCCCCGATTTTGGATACTATAGAAAGGGCTAGTCTGAATACTGTTTATTCATCCTTTCCTACACTTACATATACACATTTCTAAAAGGTATATTCCTGACCTATTTCTCAATGTTTCACCAGCAATAAGTGTGAATTATAGCATTTACTAAAAAAAATTGAAATCAACATTGGAATATTGGCTTTATTAAAATTTTAAAACAAGAGGCCTACCTTTCTCTTTTTGCTTTGCTCTATTGTGTGGCATATTTTAAAAATATCTTTGCACAAATTTAGAATAGATGATATGAATGTTTCATGTTATAGTTGTTAAAACTCTTCAGAATATATGTATAAATTATGTGACTCATCACTACTATATGAGAATGTTGGAAAAGATAGACAATTTAATGGTCTTGTGCTCTTTGCCAATGCTGTTGGTTGAAAGATGAAAGAATTTTACAAAGATTTTGAAGTTTTGCTGAACTCATTCAAGATTTCTTGAGACTAAAATAATGCTTGCCAAATACTCAATAATAGGGACAAAAATGGCAATGTGATTTACATTTTGTTATCAATATCACACTGAATATGAGTAAGCTAAATTTGAACCTCCAAGGAAAGGAAAGCTTATTTTTATTTTAACTAGAGAGCTATGAGAATTTATTTTGAAAGTGAAAATTTTCATGGAGCAAATCAATGGTTTATGCATTTCTTGTGTTAATGTACAGAATATTTTAATTGTAAAAACAAGAAATTTAATAACACATGATAAGTTGAGAGATGTTTTGTAATTCATATATCTCCAAATTTGATACTAATACTGAGTTTATGTAGAAGCTAGTGAATTTTTTTATTTTGAACAGATGTGCTTTTGAAACATAGTTTTAAAACTGATATGCTTTTGCTTCAAAGTCAAATCTGCTTAAAAGTTTAACCAACTTTGTCAATCTTACTGCAGTATTAAAGAAAGTGATTTTTTGTTATTCAAAGCAGTTATCAGAGATGTTTAAGGATATGTGAAATAAATTGGATATATGAACCTGATTTTTCTACTACAAATTCTAAGAATTTTAATATAGATTAAGAATTTCTGACATACATTTACTATCCACAATGAGATGTCCTAAAAGTATAAAATATACAGTGGACTTAGAAGACTTCATAAAAAATAATGTGAAATACCACCTTAATGATTTTTCATATGGATTAGATGTTGCCATGAAAATATTTGGACATTTTGAATATCCAATTAAATAAAATAACTTATTAGTTTGCTTTTTTATTCAAGTATGGCTACTAGCAATTGTAAATTACTTACATGACTCACATTATATTTCTTTTCTTCAGTTATGATTTAGAGTAGCAGCTTAAATGTATGTATTTTCCAAACAAAAAAATTCCAAATCATTGTTTCAAAGCAAATTGGATTATTTCACATTTTAATCCCATAGCTTTCTTTCACCTTCAGGAATTCTTTAGGATGGTACAGAGACCGTAATCAGACACCTGACTCCTGTTCTTCCCTTTACACAGTAGATGCATTGAAAATAAGGCTTTTGATCTTTGATCATATCATTCGATTTCTTGAGTTTTAAAAATTTATATAAAAAATTTCTGTTGCTTAGAATGCATTTATCATCTTGACTCTTTCTGCTAATTTGTGATTTTCTGCTAACTTGTGATTTTCTGCTAATTCATCGAAGACTCTGCTCTTACCTTTTTCCTGTTTGATAAATTTCTTGAGTTTTCCTGCTGGAAGATGAAACAGCCTCTTCTGTGTCTCCACTGTGTCTTCCTCACACCTCTGCTATTGACTTCATCCTAATATTCTTTTTTATAAAGCTATTTCCCTACTTGATGGTGGATTCTAAACCTGTTCCTTCCATTTCTAACTTATTTCTTTAGTGTGTCTGGCATGGCCATTGAAACATTTCAATGTTTATGAAGAAGGTGATATGGGTCTCCATGAAAACCTTCTTGACTTTGCAGAAGAATACTTCTTAAGTATTTGTAAAAATATCTGAGATTAAACAATATGACGAAGAAAGAGCTATTTATTTTTTTAAATGTGAAATAAGGCATTACCTAAATTCAAGGTGTCATTGAATCCTTATCATTCATTACTGACTGTTTCATTTACCATCCAGTAGCATGAAAGAATGCCAGTGCTCATTCGGGCATTAAGTTACTAGCTGTGTTAATTCCCTTAAATATTTTGATAAGTATATAGCAGACCTCATGGAAAATATTAAATCCAAACCATGTCACTAAAATAATAACAGGTATTATTAAAGAAGTATTCTACCTCAGTTATAATGGAAAACATATGTCTCACTTGTCATATTAACTGGAAATGCATGAAAAGAGGCACAGAATTCCTAATTTTAATTGATTAAAATACTGCTAAGAAGCTATGAATAAATATATCATGAAACAGTAATCAAATATATATATATTCTTTAATCAATTTCTATTCAGTCTTTTTTGAAACACATCACCCCTGCTATGTCCAATTGAGGTAACATTACTTTACAAATTGTATATGATTCAGAGGCAAAGCATCACACCCCTTCAGACCATATTACCACACCACACCCACCTCAGAGACACTCATCGTCACCCACTTCAGTTCACTGGACACCTTCCACATTTTGCTCTCCTCTGCCCCTTCGTTCATTAGTCAGATTTCTAGGATTTATTATTGGTTTGGTATTTGCTTTCTTCTGACTTTCCTTGCTTAGTGTAAACCCCTCCTAATCCATCCTTGTAAAACCCTCTGGACTACAAAGTCTACATTGAATTTCGCCAGAGGTAGGAAGTTGTTAGAAAAAAAATCTTTTCAATATAATTTATTAACGTATTTTGATGATTTTTCTCAAACATTCAATAAAAAATAGCATTCTCTTTAAACCAAAAATATGCACTGGCCATCAAATCAATTTCTCTACAGAATATTTAGCAGGAAAAGAAGCTCATGGAAAACTGCTATCTAAAAAGCATGCTTCCTTAGAAAGGTGCCCCTCCCGTTTTTGTGAGGGGGGTGGGATGTGCAGCTAGATTGCTGATGTGCTACATCTGGAGGCACTTACTTTGATTGCCCCATTGAAATGACTCTGATTCATCCTTTCCACGCTCCATGGGAGCTGAGAGAGAATGAAACTTCTTTCCCAGAGATGAGTACAAGGCATGGCTGGTACCTTCACCTCCGGGCACACGTAATGTCTTGCCAGCTTTGCTGCTGCACACTAACTGACTTTTTCCCTATGGCAGGGCATCCTGCAGCCACATTCCTTCTAGAGCCTTATGAACCCTCACAGCTGGACCTGGAGACACACAGCCTGTGCGAAATCCTTTGGGACAGTGTCACCAGACTGTTCCCTTCTTCCCCCACACCAGGCAGTGTCTCATGTCCAGACTGTGCCTTTACTGACCATGGAATCCAGCCCCAGTGTGGAGGACCCAGCAAGGAGCAAACACCAGCCTCATTGCATGGAGAAGATAAATGGGCAAGAAAAGCCCCCTGGACTGTCAGAACATGGCAGTAGTTGCATTAGTTACCCCCCTTCCTCATTCTTGGCATTTGATGTTGACTAACGTGAAGCCATCTCCACCTTCCTGTGGAAGCCTACCCTTTCAGGTCTGTTTGGTGTGGTCTTAGGTGGCATTTTCAAATGTCTTAAATTGCGCATCGACAGGCCAGACTTCACTGGAAGGATGTGGTTACCATGGCATTCAGAGACAGCTTTCGGGGAGAAACGCATCTCCTACACACACACACAAGCAACAACTGAAAATAGAGTGGCATATTTTCTCCCCAGAAATTGAGGACATAAATTACAGTAGATATAAGGAAAAGTCAAAAGTGTGGTTTTAGTTTTTAAAACTTCCCTATCACTTTCAAGCACATCTTAGTGAATTTAATGACTTTGACCTTCACTGGGCCTGGTGTTAATCCTAGAGCTCATCCTGGTCACAAAGGCAGTGTTCTGGCAATGAAAGCAACTACTTCATCATACTGCTCATCTGAAGCTCTGGGGACTGTCACCACACTCCTCCTAGGTTTCTTCCCACATCAACACTATTTTTAGATCCATGTACCATATGGGAATCAAACTACAGGCAGAAATCACAGCACAGATTCTGGACAGTTTGAACTGGATGAAAATTGTCTAATCTCAATTTATAAAATTAAGGAAAAGGCCAAGTTATCTAGTCAAGCAAGTGATTGGAAGTAAAGCCAACCCTTGTTGGTAGAGATCTTATGACTTCTGCTCTTGCCTTTACATTTCCTACTGCTTGTGTTATCATGACTGAGGCTGGATTTACTTCATGGGCTAGGCTACCAGAGGGAATGTCACAGCTTTTAGAGACAGGAAATCCTCTCCATATTTCAACCTTCAGAATCAAAGCAATCTCTCTGCTTCGAAGACATCTGTTCTTAAAAGGTTTTAAGATGCCTCAGCAGATCTTGGGGGTCTCCTGTTTTTCTACAGGTTGCTGAACCTGGAAAAATGCCCTTTGTCATGCAATGATTGGTTTTGTCTGCATTTATTGACCAGGTCAATGATCCTTTTATGTCTTCCCTGTCAGTGTCTTTCCCAGTGACTAGCGTCTAAACTGTCTGCTTAACTTTTGCAAAATATCAGATAATTTGCTATAAAAAATACAAGGAGCGGAAAATAGTATGAAGATCATTACACTTGATCATGATTGAACTGAGTTTAAGTCCTTTTATTTTAAGTGGACTTTTAGTGCTCTTGGCAATTCTTTTTCAGCTCTGGTCAACTCCTTGTTAATTAATCTGTGATCACAATTACATATGCTTTCTCTTCTCCCATCTTAATTCTGTGACCGTTAAATTTGCATGAGAGAGTGGGTGGAGGTGATTGTTGTTACAAGAAAGAACACTGCTTCTGGATAGCTTAAGCCAAGTGAAATCTACTGTCTTAAATCCAAAGCTTATGGAACTGCAGGAAGGCTAAAGAAATAGTCTTGGAAGGATCAGCCAAGGCAGCAGGAAGAAGGGACTTTGGGGATGGATGTTTGTCAGGAACATGTTAGGGGACAGTATGTGCTCCCACCCAGTGTGTTGTTTTGTCAAGACTCAGAATCCCTGGAGTCCATCTTTTGACTAGCTTAGGCAACATGTGCCTCTTGGCAGTAAAGAGAGGTGAGAATAGAGATCTGACTGCTCCAGCTTTTGTAACCGGAGGCTGGCATCTTTATTTCATATAGCAGTGTACCAACAAATACTGGGGCATAGGTGACTCCACAAAAGGAAATTGAGGTGCTGTTGAAGAAGTAGGACCATATACAGTATGAAAAACAACAATTGTTCAGTAATCCTATGTATTTTCCTTCTAATTCTTTGCACATGGCTGTGATGCTGAATTCAAACAATGCCAGTTAAAGTGGGCTTTCTACATTTTCCTCTTCTCCCATTTCCATTTGATTTCAAAACTAGGATCACTTATATTCAATCCCATCTACTTTTTTTTTTGGCAAATTTCTACCTCCCCTGTGTTTTTGTTTTCATATTCATTATCATTACACTGTCTCTGTCCTCTTGAAATATAAGGTTTCCACCTCATTTCCGAATCATCTTTTTAAAAGATATTGCCATGTCTTTCGTTTTTTTTTCATGTCTTTTGTTTTAAAACTAATAAAACTCTACAGTTTACCAGCAAAAATTTCAAACATGGCACCTCATCAACTTACTCCTTTGGCATTTCCCCTCTCTCTATCCTCCACATCAGTCCTGACCCTGTGTTCTCAAGGCACAAGAGAACAGGTTCAACGAACATGTGTTTGCTTGAAAAGTCATTTTTCCTTTGGCTACACATGATAATGCTCAATTTAAAGGGTTTCTGGCCTCTGATTTTCTCTTTCTCCTGGATTACTTTGTTCCTTTAACAAGTTATATGTTAAATCTTGAATCTTAATGCAAGAAAACATACTGGGCAGGTGACCATCATGGGAGATCCTTGGACTTGTCATACATTGGTTTCTTGATTTCACGTTCTTTACAGACCTGATGTAGACATGGAGGAAACTGTGCTCAGACCCCCTTCTGGAAGAATGTGGTCCTTGGGGTTTCTCCTGTGCTTCGCCAAGCCTCATGTGAAAGGTGTCAGTTGTTACTTTTCAGACAAGATATTTGTGTATGTTGCTCTGGTTTTCTATAGATTATCATTTTCAGGACTCTTTCCTTTTTTTTTTTTAATCATATGACAGGTACTCAATAAATATTTATGAAATTAATGAAAAAATACCAGGGAAAATAGACATCTTCATGTAAGTTGTAGGAAAATGGAGGACAGTAAAGCCACATGCTAGGTTATGAAACATAAATTAGGACACACTAAACATGTACGAACATAGACATGATTGCTTCCTGAGCTGTTTCAGTTACAACTGCTTGACTCTGTTTCCTGCTGAGAAAGCTGCCATACTGCCATAGAAATGAGACCATGGGGAAAGGCTACATTTTACTATTTTTTTTCCAAGTTAGAGATTTATGATAGAACTATGTGTCCTGCAAGTAATGGGAGAACATAACATTTTAAACTAAAATTAGATGCCTTTGGGAAATATGAAATTAATTCATTGGCAATTATCAGTCATCTACGAGAAAAAAGAGTGAGCCTTTAAATCTTTGATTTAGTGCATTTTAATCAATTCACAATTTGGTCATGTTTTTCATTAGAATAGATTTTCTCATTAAATTTATTACAGTATGTTTTCTAATGATCATAGATTATGGTAACATAATTGAACAGCAAATATGATAGTGATTATACATTTTAAAGCATTAAACTACCTATGGCAGTTGAAAATGTGATTATGTTCTTAGTTGCAGTTTAAAGATGATTTTATACATATTATTTATGGCACCTATTTTTTTCTTTATTTTTTTGCAAACTTCTGAATAATCAGTGGAAATAAAGTGATCAATGACAAAGTAATTAAGAAATATCTTAATTGGAAGTTTAAATATGGGTGCAAGGCAAATGATCGCTTTTTAAAGAGACTTGCTTGAAGCAAATGTTAGCTCATTAAGCTAAGGAAGGTATGTGTTCCCTTCGTTAGTCATTTGAAAATTAACATATATGTGTATATTCAGTTGGACATAGCTAAGTAGAAACATACACACTTTGAAGTAAACAAAAACATTCTAAAGGTATACCTTAACACTTTATCCTTTTCCAGAGAATCTTCAATAAAATCGATAAGGTATCTAGTTATCTAGTAAAAATGCCATTCCTTTTTAGCCCTCTCAAAAGGTTCATTAGCATTACTTTCAAACCCAGAGGGATATAATTTAATCAAACCTAATAAGACTTGTTAGAGAGAGCTCTGATGATCACATTTTGGTTTCACAGAAGTGTAAATTTTAGAGTCTTATTTTCACAGGAAGGTTATACCATCTGTCTACATGTTAATTTATTGCTTCAAATGCATTAGCTTTTTTTGCACCTTTTGTCACATAAATTTTGGCATTGTTTACTTATTAACCCTTGGGTTTCTAAAATGGAATTAAATAATTTTTACTCTACTTAAAATAATAAATAGCTTCAAAGACAAGAATATTAATGATTATTGTATTCAGCACAATGGAAAATATTGATAACACATCTAATTCTCAAAGAACTACTTTAGTCTCTCTCCCTGTCTCTGTTTCATATACCTTCATTTTCATGGACAGTCATTGTACTTACTTTATAGAACTAATTTTATGCTTCTTGGGCAAAACCAAATACGGTTATTTCCTTAGAGAGAAAGAAATAAAAGCTGTTCTTAGAAATTATTTTTATTGAATGAACATTGCATTATGACCTTAGTAAGTTTCAGATGTTAAGAGACTTTGAACAGTACCTGGGGATAGAGGAGAAAGGTGTGATGCTGAAATCCAGTAGTCAGGGAGGAGGCAGGCACCACAATAGATGGGTGCAGAATAGGGAATAGAGAGAAAGCAGACAGATAGGCCAGAAGGCCTGAATGTGCATACCAGTAGGTCATAAAAATAAAGTTATTTGTTTGTTGTTCATATTTTTAATAGCCATGACCCATGATGTCTTGAGATCTTGTTGAAAGCCACTGTATCCCAGAACTGCACACAGCCCTCAAAAGCCATGATCTGCTCCTCCAGCATGCCGGGTTCCACTTCATGGTTTTGAATCTCCCACTGTACCCCCAACTTTTCTAGTTCCATACCCACCAGAACTACTTTACAGGAGCCCAGAAGTGAGTCTCTACATGGGGGCTTCTCACACTCCCCTCTACCTCGGCTACGTCTGCCTCGTCATCCCCAGGCTTCCCATCTAAGATGGCAGACCTCGTGTCCATGCAGGTGTTTTGGTTTCCTGTGACTCAGGCTTCCCTCACCTCTGTGCCCCTTTGCTTCTCTCCTCTTCAGATGCAAAGAGATGGTGTCCTCCCTCTATTATCTGTACCTCTTCTGCCTGCAGTGTCTTCAGCATTAGCAGGGCCATACCAGCCCAGTATGTTCTTCATGGTTGGTCTTTTCAAAGACTCGATGTGATTAAATCTGTGTAGGGGCCACTCTAGGTGGGCAGTGGTGGCCAGAAATGCCTTGAAATACGGTCACATCTTTTGTGAGGGCACCTTATCCCCAGCTGGCTCTAGTCCTCCAGGTAATTGCTGAGACGCTCAAGGCTGTTTTGACTTGTGGGCCGCTCATCAAGTCACAAGAATTCCAATTGAAGCTCAAAGTTGCAGGTTTTATTACTGATACACCAGGGTCCCCAAGTCAGCTAGGCAAGAGAGACCCCGAGCAGTCTCTATGACAACCTTTTATAGGGCAGCCCCACCACTGCCCCTATTGTGAGGCAAGAAAGTAGGTGTAGGACACCTTTCCATAATTGCAGGTTTCCAGTAATGCTGACATCCACCATCTTTCTGGAGGCGTCCATCATCTATCAGGTGGACAATGCCGGCATCCATCTCATCTTTAAGATGAGATAACAATGCTGTTGTCAGGAATAACCAGGAATAAGGGGAGGCATACAGTGCTCAAGAGAACATACAATGTTCCTAGGTCGGACCAGCCAGCCATGGCAGGTACTTTCCACTGAGGGCAGGGAGAAGACACTGGTCTCAAAATGGAGGTTTTCACTAAAATGGAGTCACTTTGGTCGGCCTGTTCCCAACAAAGGCAACTTTTCAGGTATTGATACCCTGGTGATATCTGGGTTGGCTGGCATGGAGGAAAAGAGTTTCATTGTTGGTGAGAGCCCAGCACTCAGAAGAGAAAAGGTGGAAAGAGAATTTTTGAGTTACCTTTAATATTGATTGAATATCTTAGCCAAATGATCAAGAGGAAGAGAATAGTCTAGTAGAGGCAAAAGAGTGAATGTGTGAAATCCCGCATAACAAATAAAGAATAACAAAAAAATGTAAAGACTGTTTCACTGGTAGTTTATTAGTTTATGCAAGGAAAATGTAAGAAAGAAAGCATAGAGAGACTATGTTTTATAAACCATAATTGTAAATTCTCAGTGGAAAAATGACATTTTCTCTGAATGCATATGTTAGGGACCAAAATAATGTGTTAGTTGAGCTTAAGTGTGATCTCTTTGGGAATATCTGCAGAAAAAATAATAGATTCTTGACATGTTTCTGCAGCAAAAATTTTGATATTCACATACAAAATGGTCACTGGAGGTTATATTGATTTAAGATTAAAGAGACATCATGAATTTATAAGTTTTACATGAACACCCTGAACATACAGTGTTCCTATGCAAAAGAGCTACAAGGCAAATAATCGTGTAATGGAAGAGATGAGCATAAAAATGATGTTGTGGATGGGGATAAAGAATTTCATTATTTGCCACTTGAGGCAAAAAGGAGAGACAGGTTGGAAAATGAGGGTGAGAAATATTCAGAGATTGGAGGAAAAGACAACTGCTTTAATGTGCAGATGAGTAAAACAGAAAGAAACTTGGAGAAAACAGGAATGGTCTTTTAAAAAAAAATCCCCAAAACATATTAATGTAGTTAGGATAATAAATAATAGCAGCTCACACTTACTGAGCAAACACAATCACAAGTGTTTTGTGTTGAATGCATTTCTTCCTTTCAAACACTCTTTTGAATGTATCCTCAGGTTTCTATTTTATAGATAAAGAAACTTGGAGGCTTTGGAAAACCAAGATTCTTGTCTAGAATCTTGACTTTTAGAAGCTGCTTCACTTCTAGTCTCTCACCATCAGAAGCAGAGTTTCCAAATTCTGTGGACAGGAGAAAGGGGAGGATGTTTGTTGAGTCAGTTTTCTTGATAGAAAGGTGGGGGGAGAAAGAAGTTGGAAGGGAAGGAAAATCAATACAGTGAAAACAGGACACCTATATTAGATCAGGAAGGTTCTACATGGAATCTGTGTTCTAGTTCATAAGGAGAACTGTGAAGTAGAGAATGTGAAGTAAAAACGTAAGAAAGTTTTTTGTTACGTAAATACAAGTCTGATATGTGTTTTTCTATTAGCCTTAGTATTTAGCATAGTGCCTCTTACCTAGTAGGTGACTAATAAAACTTCATGGAAGAAAAAGTGAATAAAGACACAAAAGGACACCTTTTCAAGGTACTATTTTATGATGTATTGGTATTTGATATTTGAAGAAATATTAAATTAATTCACTGAAAAAAAACTAAGAAAATGTTAAGACTGACAAAAAAGCTTAAAGTGACTTTTAGATGCTATATTCTTATTCATGGCGACATTAACAAATAGAGGATAAAGATAACATGCTTAAATGTTTTCTATACGTTTGCATTGTAGCACTAATCATGCTAATTACGCTAGATTTTAATTTAGTCTTAATCAATTGCAAGTAAAATAAAGCCAAGTGTGGAACAGTGACAGCACAGTTACTGCTCTGGGTTCAAATTTTGGTGTGTCATCTTACATGTCTCATTGCTAAATTTCCTGAAATGCTGAAAAACTCAATTTCTAAGTTCCTGCTAAAATGGGGTAGTTTTGCACTTACATCATATATTTAGATAGGAGCTTTAAATGATTGAGAATTGTGAAATGTTCAGACTAGCATTTGGCACATAGCAAGTTCTCCATTAGTGCTTTTAAAAATGTAAATGCAATGTATTCACAAGTTATTAAAGGCTCCTCTGAATGTCTGCCCGACCTTAGTCTCTTCTGCTTGTTCTGTACAAAGAATCACACATTTTTATAAAGAGATGTTTTGAAATTAGTAGAGAGCTACTAGATCTAGATTGCATAAGAAAAAAGGCAAGGTCATGCTTTGTTTTAACTTTTATAGCAGTGGTTATAACTGCAAAAATGATAAGAATAGAGCTAAGATGGAAGTGGAATAAATCATTTGCTTTTATGAGTTTAAATATTAAGCTGTGACAAAGTGAGAGTGACTTATGGGACAAATATGATTTTTTTTTAAGGAATGATATATGTATTTTTATAATATTCAATGAGGGTGTGAGAACATTCTACTATTTTGTTGTCTGAATTATTTGCTTTACCAAGACAAAACTTCTCAGTAGTGTTCACCATTTCTGGAGATTCATGACATTTTCTGCTCTGATGGGTGGGACATCATTCTCTTAAGCTCAGTGAGAAGGATTGGTGCTGTCCTTCTCATCCTTCCAGGTGGTCCTTTCGTGACCTTCGGAGTTCCTTCGCACATAGGTTTTGATCTTCGCTCTGCTGAAGACTGGAGCTCCCCCTCCGTGCATCTCTACTTCTTTGAACTCCTGCCCCTGGGGCTCTCTGCATTCATGGTTGAGTCTCCAACCCAGGGAGTTCAGCCTTTCCCTTCCCTGCACCCTACCTGGAAATACTTAATGGGTGGTAGCCGGGCAATTACAGGCTCACTTGTGTTTCCTTGCTCAGAGATCTGTCTCTTGCTGTATGATACCCTTTACTAAAAAAATTATGGTTTTAGCTATTTTGTTCAATCTTTAGTTGCTCCAGGTGTGAGAGTAATCAAGCCTAGTTAATCAGTTTTGGCCTAAAGAAGGCCACCTGCTAGTCATTCATTGGCACTTTCTTCTCCCTCTTTTTTAATAACTTTTTCTTTATTAAGATAATATTGGTATACAACATTCTCTTCTCTGTTAAGTCCTGTTTTGTTTTTCAACCTGTCTGAGCTCTCATTGGCATCAGGTAATAGCAAATCTGATGGGTGATAAGGTGGAGGGAAACACCTGGGAATGCAGTGATGTAATATATTTATATATGTACATATATACATAAATATGCACTCAACAAAATGATTAATAAAGAAAATAAAATTATGAGCGTTTATTATTAAAAAAAAAGCAATTCTGTTGAAACGTAGGCTATCATTCTTTACTTGTCCATTTGAAGAGGCTGTGTTTAAGGCAGTCATCCCAGGCCGGGTAGGTTCATTGTTGATTCCGACAGACGGAAAACATCTTTGAGCCTCGACAGATTTCTCAAGCCTTACATGCTGACGCACGCGACTGGGTACACAGGCAGGCCAGCAGACTGGGAGGCATGGAGGCTGTGAGGCATGGAGGCAGGGAGGTAGGTAGGCTGGGAGGCTGGGAGGATGGGAGGCATAGAGGCAGGGAGACAGGCAACAATGAGCCTCCCAGCCACTCCTGTAATCTCTTCACACACTCACCTCTCTCTGTCTTCTCTGCTCTATGTTTCTATAGCTGGCGTCTCAGCCCAGGTGTCTCTAAGCGCAGGTGCATACACCATGTGCTCTCACTCCCAAGCACTTTTCGCAACAACATGTTATCACACGTGGGCAAGGAGACCTGGGAGGAAAATAAAGCTGCATGTGGTGGCTGTAGAGGCTGGCTATGGGAGGCAAAAAAAGGGATGGAGTCATTCATTTTCCTTATAGGTTTCTTGTCATTTTTGAATGCACACTCGGTCATTTTTGAATCCACTCGGTCTTCCTGTCCTTCTTAGCCTCCTTCCTTTTTTATTTGCCTTTTATCTTCTTGGAAACATAATCTCAGTGTCTTTGCTTATTTTCTGCTAACTTGTGCTGATACAAACATATTTCCAAATTGAGTGCCTCAATTATAATCAAAATTCAGTCCTCAGAACCTTGTTGAGCAACATTAACAGTTAACCTGGCAAGTCAGGAATTGTTTTTCCCAATGGTTTGCCTTATTTCCTCTTTTATGAGCGTTCCTTTGTTTTCCAACTAAGTCCACTGGTAGTTTTCATTGAGCTCCAGATAAAATATTTGCAGTTCAAGTTAATGTGAAGCAGTTATAAAATATATTGTATAAATATTCTTTGATAGTGAAAGAGTTAAGAGTGTCTGGGCTTACAACAATTGTTTAACTTGCTAAGAAGGCTTAACATTTTTATTTTTGGTAACGGGGTGATATTAATATCTTCACACAAAAGTGTGGCTTAGAAATAAAACCTCCAGGGAGTCATGTGAACACTCAAGTTACCGCAACTCGTATTGGTTGGGAATTGTTTGTTCTTTTTTTTAAATTTTATTATTGTTATTCCTTAGAACATAAACCCTTACATAAAAGCATAGAACAACTCTGCTGGTAATCTTATTAATTCTTTGTAAAGAGCAATGAAGATTTCCTGATCTCATTGTTTATGTGGCTTTACAAAGCTAAGAAAAAAAGTTGTTCCATTTTCCAATGGTTGTTTTATTTGTGTTGCATTGTTATTTAATACTTCCAGTATATTGTGATTAAACCTCACCTCAAATTTTAGTTAAGTTCAGGTAGGAGAGAATAAAGGAGAAGTTTTTTGGTTAATACTTTCTTGTAAACTTAATTCTAGATTTCTTTTTAATTAAATAATCTTTGCTGATAGTGTGCTAGAAAAGTCTGATTTTAAAAACATTTAGGAATTGAGTTGCTATAATGACTAAAATGTATTGATTCTTTAAGATAATAATGGTAAATTACTTTTAAAGTACTTTAATTGAAAAAAGGGTGGGGTAGATGTAAAAAAGACTTATAAAAGCAAAATCAGTATAAATAATACCACCCTTGGTTATTCTTGCAAAAAAATAAATATAACAAAAACTTTTAATCTTTTTTGAAGGAAATGGCATGAAAATTTCCCCTTACATAATAATTAACAAGGGAAAATAAGGCAAGCTAATTGTAGCACTCACTTATCTTCTATGCTGCGGTGACAAGACTTTGGGAGGGTTCATGTATCCTATAGAAGAGGATATTAGTTCTGAGAAAAAACATGGTTGTAGGCATTATCAGTCTCCTAGTGACCCATTGGTACAATGTTAATGAAAGAGAGGCAGAGTTGATTGTTGATAAAGGCAGCTAGTTCTTACTCTGTCAGCTGTTCTAAACAAAGTATCTTTGCTGATTTCCACTCTTGTAAGAATGTGAAGTATTATATGTGATTAGCATTCTATATTTTCATTCAAATATCAATTTCTTTCCTTCATGCTTATTTTAAAAATATACTCTTTGTATTTTAAAAGCAGTTGAATACAGGAGAGATGCTTAAATGTAGCTACTTAGCACTCTGAAGTTATTAGGGTTTGGTAGGAAGATCAAATATGATGTGATGACAGAATGCTTTAATTTTTCTCTGTCATCTCTAATAAAGCGCACGTTAGAGCAAGAATAAAGATGAGTGTTTATAAAGAGCAGAGTTTAAAAAGCAGCCTTTATTTGGTCTCATCACATCTGTCTTTGTATCATCATGTTCCCCTGGCAACCCACCCATCCTTTTAACTGTCCCTTGCTTTGTATCAGTACCATTTCTTATTACTACTATTCAAAAGAAGAGTCTTCCAAAAATTTCTTCTATTATCTTTTTCTTTTTTTGATATTTTCTTCTTCAGTCTCTCAAGCACTTGGCTTATTTATGGATTCATCCCAAACTGACTATTACTTGCCAGTTAAAGTATCAGATGCTAGTAATATGAATGTTATCTTCTGATATCATCTTCTTTTTAAACATTTAATAAGATGGCTAAAACCCCGTCCCCAATACTAAGGAGAATATACTCTTCCCCTGGTAGCTTACTTTCTTGTGTTTCTTATTCCCAATTCTTGCTCTACTTGACCTTTTACTATCCAGTGGCTTCCTAAAGCTCTCTTTGTTTCCATATTGTTCTTCCCTTTGGTCTAACTTCTGAATTCTTTTTTTTTTTTTTGGTGTAAGGCACTGTTGACACACTGTTGTATAAAACGGATTTTACTGACAGCTAAAGGATAGTGAAAAAAGATTCTAGCTCCATACAAAATAGGAAATTATTAAATTCATCATTAAATGGAAAACCCAACAAACTTGACTGTGAATGAATTTTCCATAATACATGAACTATACTTAAAAATCACAGTTTGTATCATTTGCCATCTGTAGTGTCCTGTAAAAAGAAGATCATGTTAATCTTCCACCTCAACTTTATGCCCGCTCTCTGCACATCAAGAGTGTTTCTACATTCAAGGGAACAGATTAGAAAATAAAGGGACAGAAAGGAGAGATTGGGTTGCAGTAAAAAATTACAACCCAGAAGGAATATTTCCAATAAGAAAATTGTTGAAAGGATGATAGGGAAAGAAAGAAGAGCTTTCCTCTTATATATTATATTGCTATTGATAATGTAATATATTATGTAATGTTGTGTATAATATAATATATAATTAATATAATAGTTTTAGAGGTATATAATAATATATGATATGATATATAATATATCATATATATCATATATACCATATATATATAATGACAGGCATAACAAATACACAGATACACATATACACAGTCCCTGCAATGCTTTATAAAAATGGATTTGGAGTGTCCAAGAAAGCTCTACCTTATTTTAGGTGAAATCATTTAGAATATTGTTGCAGTTATCTTTCATCTCCTACACTGCACCTCTTTCCTGGTTTTAAGATCCTTCCAGGCCACTGTCATCATCCTCCACATGCTGTTTATGGTAGCCAGCTTCTTCAAAGTCACATTGCTTCACCTCAAGTTGGCTTCTGTTCTCATGTTCCTTAATTTTGTTTATGCTAATGACATCCTTTAATCAGCACATCTGTATCCCCTCCCTTCCCATTACCGTCATATTCATGTTTTTGTTTTTCTCAACTTTTAAAATCTGCATTCCTATAAGTGTTCCAGTTCACCATGTCTCCTACATTCCAACCATTAGCCCCCAGCCATGCCACCGAAGTTCTTTGTTATACCCCATCCAGGCTTCTGTACTACACTTCTTACTAATTGCCACGTCTCTATTTCTCCCTGCTATAACTTAAAGTTCCTGAAGTTGAATTTGTGATCATTCTCTCCTGATTAAAGTCCACCAAGGTTGTCTTCATTCACAATGAGCAATGACTCCTTCTTGCCCTTTAGACACTTAATTCAGTAACATTCCTATAGCTATCTTATTTTTATATAAAAATAAGTTTGGATGGCAACTATTTAATTACATCCTTCACTTCTTCTAAACTCAGCCATTCAGTCTTCTGTATTCCTGATTTTACACATCCTCTCATTCTGAAATATGACCCATTAATTTGTTCCCATATCTGCTTATCCATGCATGTTCCAATTCATGCCATTCTTTAACTCTGAAATCAGATGGTAAGTATTCCCAGAAGTCTTGTAATAAGACTCATGTTACTCTTTCCAGAATTCACTTAATACCTTATCTGTGCTTATGCCTAACTGCTGTTCTATCTTTTATTATTAATGTTTGTATTTGCTCTTTCTTACCTGAAAACGATTTACTTTGGGTAGGAGAAAATCCTTGCCAAGAGTTTCAGCATCTCTTTATTAAATGAAAGAGGTTGTGAAGTTGGTGAATATTTAGAGTGAGGACAGTTATCAAGGTAAAATTCTGAATGCAGTGCAACTGTTTTGTTTTTTTTTTTATTTCTGTGTCAATGAAGCTGTTGTATTAATTAGGTTAGCTTAGGTAGCCATGGCAGTCTAACTTGAGACTATTCGTGGTTTAATATATCAAAGAATGATTTTTTCCGATTCCATAGGTCAGATGTAGATCATCAAAAGAAGTTACATACTCAGTGTTCTGAGTTAATGGGAATTTAGCTTCTGTTTATTGCATTCACCAAAAAGGTAGAAGCGCATTTGGACTTTCCATGCTGTTACCTAGGCTTCTGCTTAGACATCACACCTATTTAGTCTGTTCGGTAGTCAAGCTACCAGGCTTAGTCATGAGGTCCCATCTAGCTGAAGAGGCTGGGGAACCAGGTAGTCCCTGGTAATTTGGTGTACTTTAATAAATTAGCTAGTACTTCTGATAAGAACAGATATTAAACTTAATTTTAGGCAAAATACCAAGAAGTACAGCACATACTTCTGGATCCAAAAAAATAAAAAACAAACAAACAAAAAAATAAAAACCACCTTGCACTTTGGAATAAGAAACAGCCTTTGTAAAAAAATGTAAACCTTTATAAAATAATTACCAGTTTTGAAATTCAACATTATGTACACAGAAATAATTTATGAAGCAACATTTTAGACAATTCAGTATTCTCTCTTTGTTTTGAATCAGAACAACCTCCAAAGTCCCAAACTGAGTGGCTAATCATTTTTCCTAATGTTTATTCTCTAGTTGGTTTCCTATGTTGGCATTGTCTTTATATACAAAGATAAATAAAGCACCACTATTATGATGTATCTGCTTAATAATAACAAAGCAATATTTATTAGCTGTTTATGTTTGTTAGTTAATGCATTTTATAGTATCCACTAGGGATATGGACCAAGTATTTCATACATTAGCTCCTGAAATTTCCAGAACATTTCTCCCTGGTAGGTAAATTATTAATATTCTTCTTACCATAATTAGTATAAGGTAAAAATAGAACTGGATGTACAGCTTTTGACTCTAGTCAACAGTTTTAAGTGTTCTCAAGTAAACAACCAGAAGTCCTAATCATGACATAGCTTGCCCATCACCTCCAAAATTTTGAAATATATTTGATCTTAAAGACTATGAGAAGCTGGATAGTTTCAGAATGTAAATATAAAGTAAGTAGAGAGACTTATGACCTTCTAATTAAGAATTCATTCATCTGATGAGTCCCGAAAGGCATCAAATAATTTTAACTCATTGACTTGGAGGGGTAAAAATGGAAATGTATTCATGTGGGGAAAAGCTTTTCATTAGGGGCCGCTCTCTCTGAAACTAGGAAGGCCGGACAAGTACAAAACTGGCTGTCATTAAAAAATTATACATTACTGCACATGTTCAAGAAAACAGTTTCAGCGCTTGACTGCTTAAAGTTACTAGATTATAGCCTTGGTGTTTTGACAACTATTCAAGAAAGAGAGCTATAAGCTTTCTTGCCAAATAACAGTGGAAAAGGAGCTAGGGTTTGGGGGTAGAATGAAATAGGAATGAAGTTATGATCTTGAGAGAATTAAAGAATTTCATATTTCATTTGGAGAATATTATACATGGTTAGAAAAATATTGTGAGATTCTGAAGGAAACGAGTTTTTCTTGTGGGCTTATATGTGCATATGGAGACCTTATTTCTAGATTGATAGAAAAGAAAACCTTTTTATAGAGAGTTTCAAATGAAAAATCTCTGTTTCTGTGAAGTACTTGAGTTCATTGACTTCATTACTTGTTGATTGAGTGTTCTATTTTTTTTTTTTTTTTTT
>PVHY01011763.1:0-15621 GCA_004024945.1 Uropsilus gracilis | reverse complement strand
TCCCTAGCCCCGGCCGCTTCATAGGCTGAAGCTTACAGGCACGAGCCACCATGCCCGGCCTTTTTTTTTTTTAATATGACCTAGTTTTCAGTAAACTAAAAAGGGAAGTTGATTGTAAATTGTTGACTCTTGTAGCATATTATGGCAACATAGATATTGATTTTGAACTTAAAATACGAACATTGAATTCATCTTCATTTCTTATAGTCAGACTAAGTGACATGGAGGCATACAGCTCATGAAACTGAGGAAACATGTAAGGGTTATGTATTTGCTTTAAAATACTTGCTGTCATTTTTATGTATCTAAGATTATTTGAATTTAGTTATTCTGTACCTCAATTCAATATCCTATTATGTGGACCTGTATTGTATGCATTGTGGCAGAATCAGCCAAATGGAGTAGAACACTTTATGCTTCAGCACATCCATTTCTTTAATCACTAAGGGGAAAGATTATTTTCTAAGCATTGGGAGTTGTAAATATATTAAGCCTGTTTTGCTGTGCCATGGTTTTCTCTAAAAACAAGCAAGCAAACAAACAAATACCCATAATGATTTATATGTAATCTAATCCAGAATATCCCTCAGGGTAAAGGTTCTGCAATTTATGCAAATGGCCCAGTGGCTGGGCCTTGCAATATAAATGAGCCATTCTGACTCTTGATACAGCTCCTATAAATTTGTCTTGAAAGAAAAACCAAGTTTGAATTTTCTTTCTTATATTCTATGGTTTTTTGTTTTTTTTAGGTTAAAACTTCTATGACTTTCAAATATAGGCTCATGTTGAACTTCACAAGTCACCACAACTAGGAAGGCTTTCATATATTCATTTACAGTGGGAGGGGCTAGATGTACTGAAGCACTTTGCAGGTTATCAAAAAAGGTTCCCGATGCACAAAAATTTGGGAGTCACAGAATTATTTTGTTGTTGTTGTTTGTTAATAAAGGTAAACTGAAGGAAGTGACTTAAAAGCAACATTGAAAGCATACCCAGCGGTATAGAGTATTAGAAATTACAAGATTCATTCAGGTGACTGTAGCAAATGACCTTGGACTGGGAGGCATAAGCATCTCATGCTTGTTTCTCATAGTTCTGGAAGCTGGGAAGTCCGAGATCAAGACACCCACAGGTTCACAGTTGCATGAGAGTCCATTTCTTGTTTGATGGCATTTCTTCTCACTATGCTCTCACAGTGTAGATGGGGCTAGAACTTTCTCTGGAGTATCCTTGGTAAGGCACTAATTCCCTCAGGAAGTGCGTCTCTCATAACCTTCTCACTTCTGAAGACTCTGCTTTCAGATAATATCATATCATGGGGGGAAGGGTTCAATGTATGACTTTGAGATTTGGAAGTCACAAATACAAAACCTCCAGTCCATTGTAATACCTCAATAAATATTTCACATAAGGAAGGTGCTCTGATTCAGGGTTGGCTAATGTTCAGGAAAATAAAATGAAAGGGACGGTGGTCCAGGCCAAGAGCTTGTGCACGCAGGAGGTATCTTTGAGGAGAGTGAGTAAGCATCAGATAAGGTGCAGCGCATTATACATTTGGACAAGTAGCTGGAGGCCAGATTCATGAATTCAATCATTTAAATAATGTAGAGAAAGCAAAAGTGCTTTAGAATTGAGACAATGTAATAAAATCCCTGCTGTGAAAATCATGCAGACAATATTAGATAGGAGACTTTTGTACCATAGAAATTAATTGGGATGTTATTGCAGTCATCCAGGTAAGGATCACTGAAAGTGGAAATGGTGGGACTAAAATGGTCTGAGTTATTATAGTGATTTCAGGAAATGGACTTATCTCCAGACTGGGTGAAGGAGAGGCAAAGAGTAATCTGAAGTGGAATCTGCATATTTAATTCTAATTTCTTCTTTTTGAGGAGGATTTAAATGTAGTTTAACTCACAGAATGGTAAATATGAGGCAGTGTAATAACTCTGCACATGGAGAGGTTTATATAATTACACAAACATTTGATGTGAATGAGAAGCTTGTCATTCAATGCATCATTTATTCAATAATTTAAAATAATTGAATGTTGGGTCCCTTGTGTGTTGGTAAAATAATCAAAACTTACTCTGGGAATGTCCTGCTATCCCTGTAAATGAATGATGTGAAACACTCTGTCCTCTGCAAAAGCAGCTTGTGTGTGTTTACTGTAATTACAGACTCTGCTGAGAAAGTCCTTGAAAATGCCATCCTATATCTCATTTGTGTAGATCTACCACCAGGGAATTGCATTTTAAGGATACACACCTAGTATCTGCAATTAACAAAGAAAATAATCTGAATCAACTTCTGTTACAAGAAATGCTCCTTTTTGTTGTTGGGTTTATGGGAATCATTCAAGACACTGGCACGAAGAAGGCATTCATTCACTTTAGTCAAAGAAGAGAATTGAATTAGGTTGATACACAGCAAGAATAAGTGCAAATGTTATATGTGATATAAGAAGACCTTTTCTCTACTCAGTATATCTGAAATAGTTAAGAGAACTTTAGGTAGTTTTCAGCTGTGCCTATCTTTATAGAATGTAGCAGCATGTGAAGAAAATTAAAAACATAAATTAAAAGCAAAACAAAATAAGAAAATAATTTCATTATCCTGAATCCAAAAGGTGCATAAAAATGACATTTGTAATGAATCATATATATATATAATATATATAAATATATATAATATATATATATATATATTTAAAGAAAAATTTAGGAGAATTGGATGGATCCAGAATTTGACCAAACTCCCCTTTAGGCAAGACCAAAACTTAAAAGCACAATTTCCTTTTCTGAGCAATTATTGGTGATCAGGATACATGATCACTGGGATCTTCTTGAGTTGTGATAATACTGATTTTTGAAAAACAGAAGGAAGAAGATGAAACAGTTCTCTCTATGAGAATGAAATCTGAGTCTAGGTAGGGCAAGGAAAATTGTTGTATGGTGGAAACCTAAAATGGAAAAAAGAGTAGAACAAAATGAAAATACTTAGAAATAAAAGACTAATTCACTTTTTTGGTTTTCTATAGTGAGGAGGGACAACTCTTGACATTCAAATAAAAGTAGTGTTGACGGAAGCTAACGTGAGTTTGAGATTGCTTAATATTATGGTAGACTCACACAGGCTTCTCAATTGACCTTGGGTGTCATGTGATTTTGTAGGTGGTGCGTTCTACTCAGGAACGTCACTAGACTCATAATTTCATATTTGCCATATTAGAGTACATTTATTTAGACACTTGTTCCAAACTATTCCAACAGGGGTCACGAATATTGCAGCTGAGGAGGGAGATTGGAAATAATTCAGATGACTTGACAAAGACAGATGGGGACCACAGGCAAGGAACAGAGTGAGAGGGTCAGTGGATGGGAAGTTGCTAAGAGGAGACATGAGGGTGGGAGGATTCCTGCTGAACTGGCCTAGAATTCTCACCAAAGGCAGGTCAAGGACTTCCTATCAAAGATGGGAGATGATGCTTTTGATTAGATGTCAGGAGTGATCTGATATCAAAGGTATGGGACTCTCTATGCACTGACTTAGCAGGACTTTTGCTAACTCCAGGCTAACCAGACTGAAGAGAAGACCTGAGAACTATGCAAAGAGGACTCAAAAGGAATCTGTCTGAGGTTTGATGGAGTTTGATGTTTGATGAAGCCTGGAGTGTGTCAATCATGAATGTATTTAATCACTATACAGATGAAATTCCCTTTAAGCAATTATACCAACATGGGCTGGTTATCTATAATCAATTTTTGAGACTCAGTGCAAAATAAAAATGTGAGGCCCTTAGTTCAAAATTCAGAATTCTCTAACTACTTCACTGAGCATGAAACAAAGTACCCAGCTTTGGTAGGAGCAAGACTCCTACAGAGGGAGGGTCAACTCGAAAAACTGTCTTGTGTCCAACTTCTGGAGAATAGAGCCTGTGGTTGCCTTGTCTAACAAAACCCTTTATCAATATAAGTTGAAACAGAGACTCCTTAGGTTTGAGTATTTTGTGAGAGTCAGAACGTCAGTGATGGGATGAGGATTACAAAGGAAGTGATCTGATCCCGTGGGTCTTTCATCTTCCAATCCAGCGGGTTTTCCATCTCATCCTATTCTCTGGGAAGGAGTATCTATTAGGGGGATCAGGATCCAGATGTAGCTTTGGTGCTTTCTGTGGCAGAAAAAAGGAAGAAGGTAGAATGAGATAATATTTATATTGGAGAAGGCAATGTTGTTTGCTGACTTTTCCATGTTTTTTTTATGAAATAATTTGTTTATCTTCTATGTTCTGTCTCATGCTCTTCATCTAGGATGTGAAGCAAGTAATTTTTGGCACATAGACATTTTTCCTACATGGGTATAGAGAGTGACCTGTTTATTTTAGAGTTAGAGATGAAAAGATTTCCTGAGACTTGAGATAACTACCAGATATCCATCCGCAGGTGGCATAAAGAATAATCATGCAGCAATTTAAGTAGGCAAGGATTGGGAATGAAAAATGTCCTTCTTTTTGCACAGAACCATAAATTCACATTCTGGTAAAATTTTTATTAAATTCAAGTATGATGAGAATTCTTGAACTTTTAAATTGAGTGCATAGAGAGCAAAGAGCAGAAAAAAGCTGACATGGACATCTTAAGAACTATCTTAATTCTTTTCTAGTCCATTAGAATATAATATTTATGAGCATTAAATACCCTACCTATGGAAAAAAGGTTGATAACAGCATCTATCTCTTTCATTTTAATTTTTGTTCTGTGAAGATCTGATTCAATTACAGAAAGCCTTTAAAATTTATAACCTATGTACACATATACATATAACTTTAAATGTAATATCTATATACATGCATGTATATCTATAATTTTTAGTAACATAGTCAAAGTTATTTTGAATAATTGTATGTGAAATTTGCCTTTGGAGAATCTCTCTTTGAAGAATCTTTTAAATTTAGGAAATCTTGGGAACATCATCCTAAAAAAAGGGATTTGTTACAAAATACTATCATTATCTTGAGAAAACATTTGTTCTTCCTGAATCTTTTGTGTCTGTCAGACTCCAGAAAGAACTACATTCTAATTCCTAGAAGACTGAGTATACTTGATGCTATCATCTTGTATTATAAACTATTATTGGTTTATTTGAAATAAAACTTATTTTGACTGAATGTATAATCATAGAGATCAATTTCAATTTAAATAATAGAGATCAATCAATAGAGATCAATTGGGTATTTAAAAAATTATAAATTAACGGAAATATGGAAACTGTCAAGCATTTTGTATGCACTGTCAGTTTATATCTTGCATGTTGTTTCTGCTTCTCCTGGAGTCAATAGACAACCTGTTAATCTGTACATATCCATTAAAAACATGATTTTAAAAAAAATAAAAAAATCATCTGATTTTTAAAAGGGCAACCTTATTTCTTTATGCCTACAGGTAGTTGTAATTTAGCCTGTACTTGAAAGATCATCCCCTTTACTCTGAGGCATTTTGGATGATTGGAGATGTCAGCAGCGACGCATTGCAGAGGTGTACTGGCCCTTTAATTCTCTGTTTCTGTTGTCATGGAAATAAGATTTTCAAGTAGGTTTATGTGCTGTGCTTTGCTTTTTATAGATTCCCTATCATTTTCCGTTGGTTTTGGACAAGCGACCTTATCCTTTAAATAAAAGCACCAACCTTTACCATCTTTCCATGTTTTTTCCAGTGGGGCTTCTTAAAACCCTAGGATCAGGCACATGTTTCATTCTCCAGGAGTGGACATTATGGCTCTGAAAATGAATCCTAATGAAGTATACAAAAAAGCAGGATCCAATACTACTCTCAGGGCTTTAGACTGCATTTTCTTCTTGCATTATTACTATTTAAGTATGATTTAATTATAAAAATATGAAAACAAGAATAAAATCGTGTAGCTATTCATGCTGTTTTTCCGAATTCCTTATTTTCCCTATATGTGCCTCCATGATTTCATGATCACTTACCTGCAAAACTCATCATTACAGAGAGATTTGTGAATATGAATATAGGTCCTGATCTGTAATCTTGGTAATTTCTAACTGCTGCTTTCTCAGTTTCCTTACCTACAAAATGGGAATAATAGAACAATTATGGTAAATAAATGTATTAGTATATGTAAAGCACTTAGCATATTAATTTAAGCCAAATCAGTGCTCAGATCACTTTGTTTCTGCTATTTTTATCTTTTGCCACATTCTACCATTTCCTGCTTCTGCAAACCTGAAAGTTTTTGCTGCCTTTGGCACAGGCCTTTGGATTTATCATTGAGTTATCATTGACTGTTTTTTTCTCTCTGATGACACCTTCGTCTTTATTTCTTTCCCACTTACAAAACTTATAAATCATATTTTTATTTTTTATGAATTTATTACTATTCTTCCACATGTAAAGGGATTTGTGAGTTTATTATTATTCTCCCACATGTAAAGGGATTCAATAATTATCAAATTAATAAATAATAAAAATTGAATTAAACTGATCAGATGTTTCCTCATTTTCTGAATCACTCAGTAGCTACTTTAATGATGGAAATGATTGCTACATTTCCAAATGAGTCATTTTCCTATGTTCTGCAGTATTTATCATAGGTTTAGTTAATTGTTAATTATGAGCTTATCACTTTTATTCTCTAGAGTGAGTTGTAGCTCTGTTTTCTAGTATTTCCAAAGCTAAAATTTATTTTACCCTGTCATACCAAAGATAATTATTTATTTCTTTTTGATGAATCAGCTGGAAGAATTTCATTAGTTTCCATATAAAAGTAATGTCCTTGAGATGGCTCTAATTTAAACATCATTTGCATTGCTTTCTCTTTTCAGCACAAGAGATGTCACATTTTAAATGACATTTTAAAAAGATCTTATGGTAGAGTTCAGTTAGGGTCCCCTGACTTTAGATAGAGGTGTATCTATAATGATGACAGTAGAGACATGAAAGAAACTCTTTGGAGTTTAAATGAATGAACAAGCTAATTGGGAGTCAGTAATGACTAATAGTTTCAAATACTGTTTTACTAGAAAACTGCTGTTACATTCAATTCTGTTCCTAGTGAATGTGTTTGGATGATACCTGCTATTTTGTTAAAGGGTCTGTTTCTGTTCAAATTGCTTACCCATTTACTATTTTTTAAAAACCATCATGTATGTTTTCTTAATTCTGATTTGAAAGCATTTCTTATATATCCTGGACAAGCTTGTTATCAAATAATGCGAGCTTTGCTCTCACTCTGTGATTTACCTTTACTGGTTTTTAACCATGTCTTTCACAAAGAAATTTTGACTTAGTCAAAACTATTTCTGTTTTAGATTGTCATTTGTGTTTTGTTTTGCTTAAATTTCATGCAGAATTATTAAAATGTTTTAAAAAACATAGAATGTACTAGAAAATTTTTCCTTTAGTAATTGCATCTGAAATGTTAGAAATATAGTAAGAAATCTTTTCCTCCTTACCCATTCTATAAAGAAATTCATCTGTTTCTTTCCAATGCTTGTTTGATTTTTTTTTTTTTTTTTGTGATTGACTTGAAGTTATGCTATTGTCTGGTTGAAGTGTATTCCTGAAAGCAGAACTGGTATCTTAGAATCACAACTTTACTCTTAAAAAAAAAAAAAACAAAAAACACCATATCCTTTGCTTGCATGCAGGTATTTGTATGGCCAGGAGGAAGAGATGAGTTAACTATACAGCGAGGTGTCATAGCAAATTTTAATTATATATGTTTATAATCAGTACTGCTTCCTTGGAGTTGATTGCTGATTCTGTGGCAGGGAACTAGCATTTAGCACAGTAGACTGGGGAAAAAAGTTGTAGCTTCATTATTTAAGACAACAATATTTCATATAAGGTTTATTTTTATTTTTCTTAAGCAAATGGAAATAGGAGTTTTCATTTCCAAAGATAAAGAACTAAAGGAGATTTCATTGTGGTGTGTTGGGGGACTGACTCAGTTTGAGGAAGGTTGCTGTGAGATGCCTATAAAGTTCTAAATAGATCTGTTGATACATAGCTGGATCTATGAATCAAGTTCAAGTGTGTGATCGTCAGATGCTGAGGTAGACACATTTTGCGGATCAAGGTGGTCTCTGGGCTAGTATACAAATGAATTTTCTATGTAACCCATGACACATTTCAAGTCCAGACAATTTGAAGCTTGGATGATAGTATGCTTTTTATTTCTAATTTTCCATGGGAGAAATGGAATGACTTTCAGTTGAGGGGTTGGAAAATCTTATACATAGGTTAAGACATTTTTTCTTTCCACATTTTCTCTTGGGAAATAAGCAAAATGGATCATTATAAGGTCACTATTAGGGCGTGTGAGTAAATCCGCACCTATTAAATGGCTATTCTTTGCCAGGTGTACTGGGTGTTGGAATCACATAAGCTGAGGCTTAGACCTTCCATCTCAGAGTGCAAATAATTCTCTATTTAAGACCAATTTTTACTTTTAAATGTTACATCATCATGGTATGTCAGTTATAGGTTGACTAGCCACACTTTGCTCTGCCTAATTTCATATCTACCAAAGTCCTTAAGTTGAAAAAGCATAATAGAGATTTCAGTGCTTATAATCTAGTGACAAAGACAGACATGGATATAAATAATTATATGATAAATATTAAAGAAAATAGCCAAGTATTATATGTGACAGAGATAAATTTTTGTTGAGTCTTACCTCCCCAAACCAGTTCCTCCTGTCCTGTCTAATTTGATAACAATTCTCTTTCAGTGCCCACCAAAAATTGAGTTCTTAACTTTTCTTTCTCCCACATCTCAGAAGCACATTTGTAAAAAGTGATATCAGGATTACCTTCCAGAATTAGACATTTTTTGAGAAACCCACAGGTATCTCTATTGATTTGATCCACCATCCTCTCTCTGGTCTGGGATTTTGAGCTAACCCTCTAGCAGGGTTCCCTGCTTCTACTTTAGCTTCCTATTCTAGCTTCATCAACATGACAACCTGATGTATAAGTTTAACTACTACAACAAATTAAAAGCTTGATAAATTAAAGCAATGTAAATGGACTGTCTTACAGTTCTGGTGGTCAGAAGTCTGTGATGGGTTTCATTAGGCTAAATTCAAGGTTGTCAACAGCATAGTTACTTCTGGAGACTTTAGGACAGAATCTATTCTTATGACTTTTCCAGGTTCTAGAGGTGACCTGTATCCCTGACGTATAGACCCTCTTAACATCTTCAGAGCTAGCAGAATAACATCTTCCCTACACCCCCTTCTCCCCATCTGTGTCTGTTTCTCTTTTTCTCACCTCGGCTTCTGCTGTCACCTCTCCTCCTCAGACTGTGACCTCCCTGTCCTCTCTTATAGGGCTTTGTGATGAAAGTGGACCCACCCAGACATTCTATGATAATCTCCCCATCTCAAGATTCTAAATTCAATCACATCTGCAAAATCCCTTTTGTTATGTGAAATAACATAGTCACACTTTAGAAGGATTAGGATGAGGCCATTTTGAGGGAACTATTATTCTTCCCACTATACCTGGTGATCCTGTTTAAAGCAAGTAAGCTTATATCAATCTTCAGTTGAAAATCCCCTAATAACTCTAAACTCATTCTTAAAGCCAGAATATTTAGATTATCTGCACAGTCCCACATGATATTTGCTGCCCATTGCTTTTTGAGATGTCCTTTTTTCTATTCTCCCTTTTGTTCATTGCACTCAAGCTTTGCTGTCATCGTTGGTGCCCGGTGCTTGGTTGAGGCATACATAGTCCATGGGTATTTATGACCTTTTCTCTGCTTGGAATTCATCCTCCCAAACATCAATACAGCCACCTCTTGGGATTCCTTTGTGACTTCATCTTATTTTCTGAATGCAGTCTTTCCTCACTCTCCCATTGAAATAGTCAACACATTTCTCTAGAAAACATATCAATCTCTTCTATTATTTTTTGTATTTTTCTTCTTAGAAAATTAGAAAAATGATACATTGCATGTTTCATGCAATATGGTTTATTTAGCACTTTTGCATTGCTTGAATATGTACACTGTGTCTCCATTGAATTTCTAATCCTTTGTGGGAAATTAGCGATTTTTCTCATTAGTCCCTTGGATGGAAACTCCAAAAGGATAGAGATGTCATCTCCCCCCCCCCCACTTTTGTTAACTCTCTACTTCTCATAGACTATAAGACTTCTCACATATAGTGGATATCAAAAAATATCAGTAAATGAAAGAACGATCTAAAGGAATGGGTGTGCGAACAGAAGAAGATGGGATTGTTGTGAAGATAAAGTTGACTTGGTGGCTATAGATGCGCATTACAGCTCGAGAGGGCCGAGAATAAGGGTGCTGAGAGCATAGCAATACATTTGTGTTTGTGACATAACTTGGCAGAGAAAATGGCCTCTTCACCCAAATTCCTCTTCCTCTTGTCAACCTTGGAGCTGTTGCTGGAAAGCAGTTACCTACCTGAAACTGTATCTCTTTAACCCATGTTAACCTGTGATTCAAGCCAATGGCATGTCAGGCCAAACACATACAAGCTTCCCATCTTGTATGTCTTTGTGTTCTTTTCTGTTGTCCCCTTCATCTCCCTCCCTCCCCCCTTTGGATAGAATTCCCAGGGAGACAATAGAAGCAACATGTGAACCTCTGATGTCAGTTGGACTCTCAGTTTGACTACAGCTAAGTAGGTGATTCTGCCAGGTATCTCCCTGAGCTGGCTTTGTAGCACAGTGCTGACCCAGCATGGGAGCTAATGACTAGGAAGGTGGACTTGGAGACACAGACTGGAGAAGGAAGAACTAAGCACATATATAGAAAGTGCTAGAACAGAGCAAGGGCACCTGCTGTGTGCCTGGCCCAGTCTTGAATCTGGGGGGTTGGAAAGCATTAAATTGATAAGTAATCAACCAAATTGATGCTTCATTAGTCCCTCTTTTTGGGGGGAGATGAATGATGCCAAAGATTTGTGGGAATGTCAGTCAAATAAAGAAGGGGTGTGTTTTTGTTTTCTAACAGTGATGATGAGAATATGTTTTTATGATTCAGCCTCTTTCAACTCTTGTCAGTTTGAACTTAAAAACAGGGTTTTCTTTTTTCCCCCCTTTTTCACAGCTCTTGGGAAGGGAAAAATGCACAGGTGAGAGAATGCCATGAGTTTTAATCCATTCCATTTAGGATTAGAAATATAATGGAGACATTGTGTGAATATTCGAGCCTTGTGAGTTTACAGTACACATTCAATGCAGGAGGAGAGAAGGAGGAACAGTCTGGAAGGTCAGAGACACAGCCTGAGTTGTGCTTAGGCAAGCAGACTGCGTCCTTGAGTAGGAGTGCTGAGAATTCGGCAGCATTTCTCACTTTTTAAAGATTTTCTAACCACCCAAGCAAACAAACAAGCCAGGAATAAAACAAACTAAAAAAAGTCGAACAATTCCAAGAGATGGTGGCGTCTTTTGTCCTTTTTGCTGAAGCCTATACCTCCCCCTCCAGAGCTGGGCTGTAAGCCAGGCTCGGGCGTGGGACATTCTATAGCAGATTTCCCTTTGCTTTTTGAAAGCCAGGGCTTCATTTTCAGATTAGAGGTCTGACAAATAAATTTTTGAGTCAATCTCACCTCTCTCTTGGTTGGGGGACCAAGAGGCCCCTTTCCTCTGATATGGCTGTGGGTACCAGTCTCTCTCTCTCTCTCTTTTTTTTTTTTTTGACTTGGTAGCTCAGCAGAACTTGATTTTTTTTTAAAAAACACATTCAGAGATTTGGCATCACTGCTTTTCTCTGGAAGGACCTGGGAGACTTCTATCCCAGTCTCTTCATTTATAATTCAAGCAACGGTGGCCTAAATCTGACTGGTCCAAGTGAGGGCTTACTCAGGCCTGTTTTTGTTCTCATCTCTTTCAGACATGGGAACTGTTCATTGGTTTTATGCACTGGGACTTGCTGGCTGGAGGTACCCACTAGGGACCAAAAATAATTTGAAGCTGGTGGTTTAGGGAGCAGAGTTGAGAGGGTCTCACTGAATCACTGTTTCTGCAGAGACTCATTCCGGTATGAGGGCAACTGCTTAAATGCCTTCATTTCCCTAATTGTGTTATGGGAATATAATATGTCTAAATTTACTGGGCAACAAATTAGACTCAACCAACAATGTTTGTTTGTATGTTGATGCTTTGCCTTATTTCAAAGAGGACATCCTCTTGTCTGGGAAGAGAGAGGGATATGAAGGATGGCAAAACTCTTTATGATCTGGACTGAGGATGTGGTAAAGAGACTTAAAAAAAAAGTTTTTAATGTGTCTAATTTGGGTTCAGACCACCTTGATGGAATATTGTTCTAGACTTGTTTCTACTATGGACTTCCATAGATTTACTATTTATTCACATATTAGATTTATTTCCATGCAAGATTTACTGTAGAATTTTTAAGGTATAGAACAGATGCTGTCTCCTCCTTCATTTTTATCTCAGATGAGCTGGTCTCTCTACTCTAGTCACTCTTCTGTTCTGTGGTGGTTTCTCTTTGAAACCAGTCTAGTAGAACTTAATAAGAGATGGGCAGTACACCATCTATAATACATAATTCTACTGAATTAGGTATTTGATGATAGAAGCTGTTCCTTAGTAAAATTTTTTGTTTGATCCTTTGCCATCCTTAGCAGAGGGCCTTGGGTTTGGTGTTTTCTTGATATGAACTGAAAGAATTTAATGTACTATTAATTTAATGAAGTTCTGCAATGACTTTTAAGTTTTTTTTTTTTTTTTTCAGAGTTCCATAGGTGGTTGGAAGTAGGGTCCAGGGAGAAAGATCCTTTCCAAATCTGCTTTAAATGCTTTAAATGCTATCTTAATTCATTTTCTAAAATATTTTGCTACCATCTCTAGCCTTTCCCCCAGCTCCTGTTCTTAATTAGCGTGCTTTCTTTCATTAATTTCCCACTTGGGAGTCTTTATCCTCCCTAATAGTTTTAACCAGAATTTCTCGCTGTTGTTGTTACTTTGGCCATTTTGTTAAATGCTGATTTAGATATATTTATCATTATCTGCCCAGTTCTTCTTACCTTCTGGGAACTGAACCTTCTCATATTTGGAGGGAATCATATCTATAAATTCTTCCAACAGTAAAAATGAGCCTTCTTTCTGGTGTTTTCTCAGATAGATGCCTTTGGCAACCACGGATCCTGTTTGGAGAAAAACCTGGAAAAGAGTTGATGGAATCATAGTGTAGAAATAGTAGAGCCTGGAAACTACCCTTCTCATTTTGGGAGGTGGGTGCAGGTGGATATAAACTATCCTTTGTGTACAACTTGTTGGACTTGTCTAGCTCATACACCAAAAGAACCTTGAATATCATGCAGATAAAGAAATGCATGTCTACCTTGATAAATAGAAAAACTAAAAAGATTTTTAGGAACTAGGAAGCAAGTTTCTAGAAGTAAATTCATTCTAGTCCCTCATATATGTTAAAATTATGTAAGAAGATAAAATCATATCCAAACTAATGTTTCTTTCTTCTTGTTTCAGTTCTTACTGATTCCTTTTGCCAGACCCTAAGCAGAATTTAAGCTCTTGAAAGGCAGAGATGCCTTATTAATTTCTTTATTGTTCGTATCTGGCACATAATGAGAACTGTATTAATTGTCTTGAGTTGAAAGAACACATTCAGATTATCGACTACAATATAAAATAATGTAGTGTTTTGAAACAAAATCCGTGGTTTAGTGAGGGTGTATTGTAGAAGTTCATTACATTATATATTGTGCTATTTTATTTTCTATTCTTGTATTTAGAAAGAAAAAATAATACTGTCTCCTTTTGCTGTCAGATCACTTATTTAAAAGAGAAAAATGACTATCTTCTTATTCAGTTGAGGTTTCAATCTTATTTGTGTATGGTCAAAATTAAAAGTTACTTTGGAGTCAGACAGCCAAAGAACACATTCGTAATTGTTTGCTTGCTTGTTACAAATTAATTGCTGAATTCTATGAAAAGAAATTAGACAGCTAGGATTTTAAGAAATAAGAGAGAAAGAGGAAAGTAAGGAATTGGCAAGGAGAAGAAAATTCAATCATGCAAAACAAACAAACATATCAAGTAGGTACGTTCAATGTGGATATGTTATCCAGAAGTAAGACAGGTATACTAAGAAGTCAAACATTGTACTGATTTTGAGAAGACATTTAGGAGATGAAGTGAGTGGATATCAAGTTGCAGGGGATCTACTAGTCGGTGAAGAGTGTGAGGAAAAATCTACCAATTCATGTAATTAAGAGTTGGGTTTGCTTTGCAAACCAGAGAGAGAGGATGTTGTTTTTGAAGTAGATCTCTACAGTTATAAAGAAATTTGTTATAGTTATAAAGTTAAAAATTTACAGTTATAAAGAAAGTTATTTAAGCTTAATACTTGAATGTGTGTTTTTCAAGTGTCAAGGAAGGTAGGTGGTATGAAAATAAATAGCTGCCATGCAAAGACACCTTCAGTTTTGACTAATTTTTTTCTTGTTCTATTTTTGTGTATATATAAGCTTAAATATGTAAACTATGTGGTTCAAATATCATTTTATTCCTATTAAGTGAGCTTATTTATCCAGGGAGTAGCTTTATAAGGATTCATAGAAATTAAATAGAAGGCATCTCTTTTAAACACTTTGTATATTTTGATAAAAAAATTCAGTTTTAATTATGAGTTGAAAATAAAAAGGTAAGTAGGAATAGATATCATCATATTTCCAATAAAGAGGAATTGTTGTACAATTTTTATTTAAAAAAAGATGGATTAATGAAATAAATACATCGAATGAGCTTAGAAATTTGGATTTTTTTTCTGTTTGAAGAATGTGTAAATCACCAGACTAAAAGTAAAGTCCATTTTTTGTTCTTTGCCTAGTTGACTTAGGGCTAGAGACAAAAATAATTTAGGAATGATAAGTCAGTGAGTCATAGGAGAAATACATCAGAAATAATATGCACTGACAATGAAGTAGAGAAATGCAATGAGGAAAACACAGAATAGCAGGATGCATGGATTACAAATATAATAAGAGACACCTGTTTTATGCATTTACCATTCAAAGTGGGAGAAGTATATGGATTTATGAGACAGACTCCTGGCTTTGAATCTCAGCTCTTCCTCTCACTAGGTCTTGTGTGCTTGGTAAAATCAGTTGCACTTTTTATGCCTCAAGTTTGGTGTTTACAAGAGGCGATAATAATAGTACTTACCTTGTGAAGTTGTTGTGAAGACAAAATAGGATCCTGTATTTCTTGCTGTTAAAACTACCTTGTATATCACAAGGGCTCATATGAGCCTTTGCTATTTTTATAACTATTAATTACTATCATTATAGTTATATACAGTAGGGACTGTCTAGCCATCACATGTCAATGGAAGTTATGAATAGCATTTGTATGTAACGAATATGATATAAAGAATGCCTACCTTTCAAGTACTACTAAAATCACACTGTAGTCTTTAACACAACTTTTTTTTGCCAAACATGAAAACTTTTTTTAATATATATTTTTTTATTTATATATAAATTTCACAACTTTGTAATCTCAAGGGTTTTCCCTCCCCTCCCTTCCCCCCCTTTCCCTCCTGTTCATAGTTCCCCCCCTCCCTCCCCTACCTT
>PVHY01011762.1:0-46783 GCA_004024945.1 Uropsilus gracilis | reverse complement strand
CTTTTAAATGATCAACTATTTAAAATTCAAAAGTATGTGTCAGAGTTGGAGCTGTGTATCTTCTACTTTGCATTTTTTAGAAGGGTCTCTTCACCTTTCCTTTCTCCCCTGGTGTTAGATATGTATTGCTTCTTATTCAATGTTAGGTTCTTTTCTCAGTGAAGATATTTTCAATGGTCTTAATCCAGCTTCTGTCTTAGCATATCCCAAAGAGTAAATGCTTTCAGCATCCCATGCCTTTCTTCTACTACATTCAAACTAAGCATTTTGTCTGTGCTTCATCTTGTATAGTTCTAGTTCTTTAAATGACTGATTACTAAGTAGTCAAAAGCATGTCTCAAATGTAGAGTCATGTATCTCCTATTTTGTCAGTCACTGAATCTGTTAGGAGCCAGCTTTTAGGGCAACAGTGTCCCAAAGAGAATGAGGAAGTCAACTCAGGTACACCTGGAAAATGGAGTTAATACAGGTACTCTGATGGTTAGGATAACAGGATTTCCAAAGCACCTGGGACAACATCAGGGACTTACAAACATTTGTGAAACTACAGTTTTAGCATTCTATTTTGTTTTCTTGTATTATAACAATCACATTTGGTTGAATTTTTTAGGAGAGTGATGAAAGCATAAGTCAGGAGATGCTAACACAGAAAACAATTTTCTATGTTTAAAAAGTGTACAAGGTGGGGGGAATTGTGCATTTTAAATGCATTAATTTAAATTGCCTTAATTTGTCTTTCTAATCTCTCATGCATGCATAAGCTAATTTTTACAAACAATACTATGACTTTAAATATAGGCTCACTTTGTAGCTTCACAATGTGGGAGAGGTTTGGCTAATAAAGATAAACTCATCAAACATTCCCCCAGGTTCAAATCTAAGAGAATGGTCTTGTAAACATACATTCTTACCACTGTTCTGCTAAAATTCAGAAGTAAAATTGAATTTTGAGTTATGATGCTTAGCCTTCCAGTAACTGAAAACTTCATCTCCTTCTGTGGAATATTTCACAATGGAGAAAATCACCAATGTTTGGTCCATCTTTGTTCACAGGGAACTATAGAACCTATTTTCTGTGTCACACCCTGCTGTGTTTCTGCACCTGTGAGGTAGTCACACCTCCAATGATATAAACATTTTAATCCATATACAGAGCAACAATCTTTTGGGTCACAGTTTTATAACCTCTGGTGCTTTGGACCTCCAAATAAATCACTCACAAGATAGAAAATTTGGCAGAAAAATCTAAAATACTCCGCAAACTATTTAATTTTAGAAATTCAATAAATGCTTTCAAACACACATGATGAAGATGAACATATCTCCTACAATTCTCATGGTTTGGCCCACCAGAGAATACATGGAAGGCAAGGTCACCAGAGTTGGGATAGCACTCACACTTTAGAAGTTAAGCCCTTGATAAATAAAGTATCTTCACTCAATATTGAAACATAGGCATTCAGAACAAGAATCAACACATAATAACATATTGCTGCTGACTCTGAACAATTCACAGAAATACTCAATGTAAATCAATTCCAAGAAAACAAATCTATGACACATTCCTGAGTGCAGGAAAATAACTTTATTATATAATTGCATTCTTTTTATGTTTGGTAATTGTATAATTGTAATAATACTTATTAATATTTGTCAAAGCAACAGTTACCGTTATTTTATCCTAGCTTACATAACACATACTGTAACTTATTTTGTTCTGATCGAAAGTATATAGACTGTAGTTTTTATCCTAAAAATTGTAGTTGAAGACTATTTCTCTTGGAATCTTAAAAACTGTAACTAGAAACTCTATTTCTGTGTTTTGCATGTGAGTGTGAAAGGATGTTTGCAAACAAAGTCTGATGTTTCAAGGAAAAGTTTTAATTCTGGCAGAGGGAGCAATTTGAAATTCTTTTGTAGACTAATTCTTGGTTGGAAAATTCAAATACTTGCCCTATTTCTGAGGTAAACTTTAATTTTGTTTGCTGAAAAAGAAAGCTGATTCACATTATGTGAATTACATGAGAATTTTTATATGACAATTGCTTGTAATCTTTTCCCTTTGACCTACTACCACTTGAAAATTTAACTCAAATGAGTGGAAATGAGTTGTCTCAAAGTCTCAGACATCTTGTGGGGTGATTCTTCAGTCTGACTTCTAAATCTTATGTGAGTCACTGATAGGGCGGACTGTGATAGAGGGGATATGAATATCTACCTCTCCCATCATATTAATAGAAAAATTACAGTAAAATGAGGCTAACAGATGAGAAAAAATGATTGAAAAGACAGTTTGTCACTCAGTTTTCATGAGTCATTCCACCACACAGAGGTGCCAGAGAGGCCTGGAGGGTCAGATCCCTAGGAACAGAAGAAAGCATAGAACTATGGGTGGGAGTTTTTATCATGGTGTCCTGGGGAGGACCCAGGTGAGCCCTATTAAGCAGATTCAGGTTTGACTAATTTGAATAATTTCACTGGACTGTGTAGGGGGACTCTCTTTAGTAGTTGCCTGATACTGGTTCTAGGGCAGAATATGAGAATCCACTTAGTTGAGGAAGTAGAGTCTGAATGGTAGGTGCTTTGTAAAACACCTACCTAGTATACTTGTCTACTCAGGAGAAAAGGGAGGTTGGGTGAAGAATGAAAAGGGTACAAGGACATAGTAAAAGAACTTAGGCATATTATTGAGTTTTCAAGAATAAGGCATATGTAGCCTATGTCTACTGGGTAGATATTAAAGTGATACATGAGCTACAAACTTGGTTAAAACAAGAGGGATGAATTGTTGGAACACACTGTAGCATTTAACACATGCACACCTGAATGCATTCCTCACTGTTGAACTGTTCAGGATCAACTTGAGCTGTTGAGGATCAAGTACTAATGGCTCACAGCTCTCTTTGGAAACCCTGAGGTTTCCAAACTTTTGAGTGCATCAGAACCATCAGACTCACATGGAGACCTGGTTAAACCACAAACTCATTGGCCCCAGCTCCAGAGTTTTTGACTCAGTTGGTCTAGCCCTAGTTGGTAGTGCCCAAGAAATTATAATTTCTAAGGTCCCAGGAGTTGCTGAGACTGTTGATCTGGGGGCCACATGATGAGAAAAAGTGCTTCAGACTGACAGAAGTCACTCCCCTGGCAACTCTGGGAGACTATAGCTTCTGAAATTAAGTCACATAAAGGTGCATATTTCAAGTCAAGATAATTGCGTGGTGCCAGCCATTCTACAGACACCCACATGGCATTAGATCCATGTGACTGGACTTTGGGTAATGTCATACATTGTCAAAACTTTTTCCTACACCCCCCATATCCTCCAGGTTTCTTCTTATTAAATTCCTAGTACAATACACACCACTTAATATTTGTTTTCAGGAAATACAACTGAGGAAAAGATATTTTTACCCAAAGGATCCTTTTTATGACTAAAACAGCATCTGAGAATTTATTTTGCCATCTAGAGTTATTTTTCCTTCATTATTACTGGTAATTTTCAAACAAAGCAATGGTTTTGAAAGTGAACAGTAGTTATCAAAATACTCAGAAGGATAGAAAGTATCAGTAATGAAATAAAACATTAGGTCATAAGGAGTATTTATTTGGAGAAATGGTAAAAAGGGAGCTTATTTAGTTATTCTTGTCAAGAGCAACCAGTGCTTATTTACATTGACATTATTTTAAAAGAAAAGTATAAAAGAAATGATCCTACCTCCTAGCACTTTATACTACAAAGTATTGTCTGAAAACAAATTTATATTTTGAGTGGAGATGAACTCATGCAGTATCATGGACACTATTTTGATATCTAAAGTAATTGCCTACACTTGATTGTTTCAATTAATGAAATGCAATTAAATTATATGCATGGGTGAATATATTAACATACATTAATCATCAAAACATGTCAGATGCTGAACTAGCTGTTTCTCATATATATATTTTATTTAATCCTTATGACTCAAATTTTCAGAAAACAAAACAAATTCTGTGTATTTTTATAAGGAGGGTGAATTACTTAGTAAAGCATTCAAATTCATTTTTTTCTAATTTTGTAATTGAGGAAACATTTGCATCATATTTGTGCTTTAGAAGTATAGGATCTCCTTCTTCAGTGTTGTTACTACATCGAACTTATCACAAAAATACCCACAGCTCTCTACCATAGTCCCTTGTATTCTCTGCTCACTGGGCTTTTTCCCCTCCTGTCATAATTCATTGATAACCTCAGTTCTACCTTCCAATTTCTGGTATTGGTTTGGTTTTATCTGACCCTTTGTTTTGTTTCTATATATGCAAAATATAAGTGACACTATCTGGATTTTGCCATTCCACTTCTGTCTTACTTTGCTTGGCATAATACTTTTGAGCTCCATCAGTGTTGTCACAAATGGCAAAGGTTTGTCCTTTTTGATAGCCAAATATTACTCCACTGGGTGTATACACAACACACTTTTGATCCACTCTTAGTCTTTAACTTGTATATTGTAAATAATGCTGCAATAAACATAGGGGTGGATATTTCCTTTTGAGTTGTTCTTTCAATAGATAGTTAGGAGTAGAATTGCTAAGTCATATGATAGATCCAGGTTTTAAATTTTGAGAAACTACTATACTGTTTTTCATAGGGGCAGGATGAGTCTGAATTCCCACTAAGAGTGTGTGAGGGAAGGGTTCATTTTTCTCTGTATTCTTACAAAAATTTCTTATTTCTGGCCTCAACTCAGGAGTTTCCAAAGTTCTAGTCTAAAGAATTAGTTTTAGTGTCACCTGCACTGGAAAAATGGAATTATATTCTGGTTTTCTCATATATTTCAGTTTACTCTCAATCAAGTTATAATTGTTCTGAATCTCAATTTCTTTCTCTCTAAATTGATAATGATGAGGATATAAATTCTTATGGTTCGTGGCTGAAATATCATGGATTTACAACAAATATTAATTACCTGCTTTTAATTCTGCCCATAGCTTCCTTTCATAAACACATTCTCTGACCCAGAAAACTGAACAATTAACATCTGTAAACAAATCCTGCATCAGCCTGTCCTTACACCTATTTGTAGCTCACGCTGTCTGTTCTCATTTGGTCTTCAATTTTTTTTTCACTGCCTTTTATGAACCATCCTTCTCAATTTTCTAATGAAGTTAGAAATTTCATTAGGATCTGACTCACTTAATCCATTTTGCAACATATTATTTTTGTACATTCATTATTTCTTTGATGTTGCTAAGTTTAATGTTTCATTCAACCGTAGTCAGTGCTCCCACAAAAGTATCCCAATTGAAATGATAGCAAGGAAATGACTATGCATTTTTGTCCATATTTTGCATATTTTGTTTTATATTCTCTATACATTCCTTAGCATTACAGCCAAAAATGATTTTTTTAATGAAAATGACCTGGTAAAAATAAGAATGTAAACACTTCCTTTTTGACCCTAAAAGATCTGTACTAGCTTGTTCATATTTTGTCAGATTATTTATGTTTGTGCACTATTGAGTATTCGTTTCATAGAAATTTTAGGGGTTAGAAACTCTAGAGGTATCCCCAGGCTCTTGTAGTCTATAACTAGAAAAACCAATTCACAGGCAAAATCTGAAGCTGAATGTGCCATGTACAAGCCATAAAACAATTCTGAAATACAAATTTGTGGCACAGGCAATGATGTCTATTTCCTGACAACCACTTAAAGCGAGCGTAGTTGTGTTGATTGTCTTCAGCAGACAGGGTTTCCAGAGCTAGAGGTATGGAACCATTAGTGACACTTAGAAATAAATGGGCAATGTGTGAATCTATCTCTTGGAAGAAATAAAAGCACAAGAAATTGTGTTTCCTTCAATAATATGAAACATTTCAAGTTTGCCTGTACAAACCAGCTACTCAAGGCTACTCTGCACTGCTGAAGAATATGCTGAAAGAAAATATTCACAAAGATGAGCTTTGAGGAATATAACAAGATGTTTCAAGTAAAAGAAATTCATTCTACTCAAAAAGAATTTTTTGGTAAGTTATGTTGAGTAGGCTAAAGCCAAGGTCAGGGCCAGACCCATGGAAAAAGAAGTGGGAGAAGAGATTGAGCAGAAAATGATACTATTATGCGCAATGCTAAATCACATAACCTTCTCATAGGAAAAAAAAAACAGATAAATCAAAAAATTCCTTTTACAAACATACACTATAAGAAAGTGAAACTTCAGTTTTGGATATTGTATAAGCACAAGCCCTAATGTTCTGTTTATCTTTGTCTTTTGTAAACAGGTTGTCTGGGTCCCATTTGAATGTACAGTTCTTCATAGTTCTTCTAATAAATGTGAACTATCCAATCTGTGAAATGCAAAATGTCTCCATTAGCATTGGGAAAATATGAGCTACAAGTCATTTTTCCATATCATCTCATTAACAAAAGTTCACTTTACTTTTAGCTATCAATGTTTAGGTAAAAAATAAGAGCTTCTTTGACATAAATATTTTAAAGTTATAAGTTCATAAGAGATTTAATTTCATTTTCAAAGGAAAATAAAGCAATTTCTAGCTTTTTCTGGAAATGAATTTTAACTGTGAGTTTGTATTTCTTACAGAGAAGTCTTGAATAATACATGAAGACTAGACTTCACCATTTGTTTAAAATCTGAAATCAAGATACATTTTACTTTATCGTAAGCATTGGTAGAGGAGCTAAGAAATGTTACTGAACTCCAAAGTTTAACTGCATGACCAATCACAGTGAATTGATTGAAGATGTCAGAAAGAGTGGCAGCCAATATCCTCCAATCTGCTGACCATGCATTTCAGAAGACAGATTAAACGAGGCTGTCACTTTCCAAATTCAAATGGATTGGAAAAAAAAAAAAAACTTCGTATCTTGATTCATTACGGAGCGTGTGCCTAATTGATCTTTGACTCATTACTGCAACTGAACAACTTAGTGGCACTGATGTGAATACGTGTTTATAAAATGGTTAGCTAGGATAATAGTTTATCTCTAACTTTGAAACAGATACCAACTTAATAAACTGATGAAATCAGATGATAAGAAAATTATAAAACAATCCCAACCAAGTGGTCTTCTATCTGGTCCATCATTCTAATAGTGACTGATAGTACAGAGAAATGACATCAATTCATATGTGTAATATTTAATATTTAATAGCACGTTTCTACAGTGTAAGAATCATTTCTGTATATGACCAAAGTACAATGAGTATACAGTACAAGTCACTACTTTTTGATGAAACAATAAATTTGCTACTTCAAGTTACAAATAACATTTGAATAGTTTTGTAACTTAAATTCAAGTATGATGTTAACTTTTATTTAAAAAAGCTATTCTTAAATATTTGCAGGTAACATTTTGTTGCAAAATTACCAAGAATAAAAGATTATTAGTTTTATTTCATGCACATGGTTTTTTTTTATTTCTAGCAAGTTGAAAATATTCAGTATTTTTTATTAATATATGACTTAGCTGTGAGATGTATAAGAAATAGCTAAATGTATTTTCTTTCTAGTTATTAAATAAATGTTAAATTGTATTTATTAATAATATTCAGTAGTAAGTAAATATTTCTATATATAAGAAACAGTGAATTATCATTGGTTAAATTTATAATATAAGCATAGCATATTCATCAGCAAATTATAAAGTTTATAAACAATGAAAAGCATACATCAGTATACTATGTGATTTCTGAATTACCCCTTCCTCACATATCACATCTAGGGATGCATTAACTTGTTTGCTCTTATTTATTTTTAGCTTCCCATTTTTATTTTTCAAACATTGAACAGAAAAAACATTTAACCAAGTTTTTAAGAATGAGGGCGAATTACTTTACAATAATCAACTTAATATACTAGACTTTTTTGTTATTTTATATTAAGAAAATAAAGTTCCCATTATGGGATCCTCAAGAATCTTTAAGAAAAAAAGTTTACAAATACTTAATGATATAATGAAGAGAGAGTGGGAGCATGGGAGGGGCAGAAGAGAGAGGGAAAGAGAGAATATAAATGTTATTAATATGCCTCTAGGTGGCATTTTAAAGTCATCACACTAAATTACATTAGTTCTCTAGTTCTAAAGTAACATCAACTTTTTGAACCAAGACTAAAGAAACTGCCTGTCAATTAAGACCTGTGATACAATCCTATAATGATATCAACTGTAAGATGCATCCTGATACAGAAACACACTATGTAAAATGAAAGTACATCTTAGTCTACAAGTAGTTCAACCATGTGCTTCCCACAATGATTCCTTTGCCAATAATATTGAAATTGGGCCCAACAAGGGGGCGGGGGTAGGGGCACCCAGTTTCATTCTTCCAACAAACTCACAGGTCCGTATCACCCACATGTAGCAGTTGCCACAAATGTACTTTAACAACAGGGTTTATTAACAAGGGAGTTCAGCAGGGAAAACAAAAAGTCCTTGAACCCACAAGTGGCAGTTATCTTAGCCCAGTCACCATTCTCAGTCCCAAAGGTCCCGAAGACACAGACCAAGATGATTCCCCTTTGAACCTCAGAGGTAGGCACTTTTGCATCTCCGTCATCTTCTCTTTTTTTCTTTTCTCTTCAGGGTTCCATGCTGCTCCACTTTTTCAAGGCACTTCAAACTTCTTCCACAATTGCTGATGCACAAATCAGTTTTCCAAATTGCTGGCCATCCCTAGGTACCAGCATTCCATATCACCTTGCTGCAATGCCATACTTTCCACATTGGCCACTCTGCCAGATACCATGGCTCTTCATCCTCTCTTTTCTTTTCTCTCCAGTGTTCCATGCTGCTCCACTAATCCAAGGCTCTTCAAACTTCTTCCACAATTGTTGATGCAGAAATCAGCTTTCCAAATTGCTGGCCATCACCAGGTACCAGATTTCCATATCACCTTGCTGCAATGCCATACTCTCCACACTGGCCATTCTGCCAGATACCATAGCTCCTTGTCACCTCCAGCTCACCCTTCCAGGGCCTTTTGCCCAGCCTGGCTGGTCATGGGGGCTACTGTTTACCTGCCATTCTCTTCTCTCTTCTCTCAAAAGTTCTTTCTCTCTCTCTCTTCTCTCTCCAAAAGTTCTCTCTCCTCCCCAACAAGTCTCTGTGTTCCCCTTGTCTCTGCTCCTTGCCTTTTTATCCTCCCTGTTTCTGGTCTAACTTCCTGTTCCAACTGCCACTTCTGGCAGTTTTAACTGCCACACCAAAGGGGGGGAAGGTCTAGCTGCCACAGGTCAATGATGGAGGAGCACCTTTAAGGGGGGAGGGGCTAACTGCCACCACCCAATGGAGGAAGAGCACCTTATTAACTGCCACAACCCGGGGAGGGGGGTAGGGACACCCAGTTTCATTCCCCCATCTTTGTTTTCAAACCCAACATATCTATGTTGGTCCAAAGTAATCCTATACCTTCTTCATCTCCACAAATAACAATATTGCATTAAACACGTCATTATATGCATTCCAGTTACAGAAGTTATCAAAGCATATATCCATCATACAATACAATCAGGCAAAGCATCCAAATAAAATATCAGCAGGTTATGGCATTTTCAAAGTATCCAACAATTAGTAAGTATCCAAGTTTCAAGTATCCAACAATTAGTAAGTATCCAAGAGGGGAAATAACCCAAGCCATTTAACCTTGGGGAGCTCCAGAGAGGTTTCCAGCCTTATTCATATGATTGCAGCTGCTTAAACATTCAATCCATATGAATAGTCTGTTGCTTTTTCCTGAACTTCCAAACTCTTTCTAAATCTGGCTTCTGGAATACATACTGGATTTGTTCTGGCATTGTTATACCAGGTTTTTCAATTTTCTTTTTACCTACTGGTGTACATACTGACATAGACAAGTACTTTTCTATGAACACATAGCCAAAATGCATGCAGCATTTTTCACTGCATAGCCACAGAATCCAAAGCAATTGGAACATTGCAAAGTTGACCCATGTTAAACACAGGACTACAATCCAAAGTAATAGGAACTTTACAAGGTTTGTCCACTTGGGGCCCATGACTACTTTTTACTAAAGTATTTTAAACCAACATCTTACAACTAACTGCTTTCTGCTTTAAGGCGACCAATGCAAGGCAAATTATCATTGGATTGGTCAACCATGGTGATTTGTCCCACCAGAGTTGCCAACTGAAATTGGGTCCAAAAAGGGGGGGGGAGTAGAGGCACCCAGTTTTAATATGAACAAGAAACATATGATCCTACTTTTCCTACAATTCCTATGATTCCTCCCTTGTCATTCATTCCTCTGTCTCTTAGTCATTGTCTTCATCAGTTCTGATAAACTGAAGCATTCCAAAGTTCTAGCATCAGATTTCTGTTATTTTCACCCCAAAAGTAACATCACCTAATCCTTTGCTTCTAAATATCTTCTGTATGGTGAATGGGTTAATCTTTGATTTGAATGTTTACCTCAATCACCCTCTGACCTGTGTTCTGTGATTATTCCACCAGATGTCAAAAAGACACTTCAGTTTAAAATCTGGTGGGAACTCTTGGTCCTCTGTGTCCCAGTCTTCTAATTTCAGTAAATAGTGCCAGCCATCTGGCAGCTTAGACTAACTATTCAGGAGCCTTTTGCAGTAGTTTTCTCAAACCTCCTATTTATCCCACTGAGGGCTAACTTCAAAATTGGTTCAAAATAGGCCAACTTTTTGTCATCTTTGTCACTTTCACTCTAGTCCCAAGTACCCTCAGCTGTCTCAAGCACTACTGCCTTGGTTTCTAAATGGTCTTTCTGCTGTATTCGCCACAGGGTAAACAAATGGATATTTCTACAAAGGGTAGCTCATCTTAATTCTACTGAAATCATTAATCAGCTTCCTCCCAATCAAATTTAGATAAATGCAAAAATTTCTCTACTATGGATAAAACAGGAAAATGTTTTGTGAATACTGTCTCATTATCCCCCTCTCCATCACTTTGCTGTAATGTTGGATTGACTGGAAGTTTGCCAGCAATAGAGTCTGGGAAAGTTAAAGAAACCTATAGGCTTATAAAGACAGAAAATTTGGATTTTGCCCAATAAAAAAATTTGTCTAAGGAACTGTCCTGAGACTGTTGGTGTTTATAGGCAGTATACACATCTTCAGTATCATGATCATTCAGATCAGTATAATGATCATTCAGAGCATTTGCTCCTTAAAGTCTCCAACTAAAGATAAAAGCAAGGCATTCCAAATCTCAGACACTCTGATGATGGTGCCTCTTGTTTGTTGGTCTGGCAATTCTGAGCTAATAATTTGCCACATATTAAGGACTAAGACAGGGAAGATGTCTACTAGACATTTAAGTCTGGCTGTTCAGACTGCTGAATCTTAAGGCTAGGAATTTGGTGTCAAGGCTCCTCACTGCTGTCTGGCTGTTAGGCTTGTGAGCAGCAGAAAAACTGTTGTTACTGAAATTTATCACAGAACACTCTGTCCAAAACTTACATTGAGGCAGTCAGTGAAATCTGTCTCTGTGGACCTGAGGGTCATCTGTCATTTTGAAATAAGCTTGGTGAGCTCTGGGGCTATGAAGGAGTATCCTCAATATGAAATTTTTATGTGAAAAGGGGGATTGAGTGCAATTCTGTGGCTGTGAAGCAAAATATGGTATATTTTTGCTGAAAGTCAGAATGCTCTGACAGTAGATAAAGTAATCTGGGATTCTGAATATTCTAATCATGTGATGTTCTAGCCTCACAGTTCCCAGTTGATGTGGTATGTTCCTCTTCCCATGCTGTGAGCATACTAGCCTCTAATATTAGAGCCAGATACAAATATGTGCAAGTGGAGATATGGAAATCAGGAAGACTGTGATGAAATTACCATCTTCTTCCCTTGTTTCTTAATAGCTCTGTGATATTAAGCTATCTTTACATTGAAAACTATAATCTATTTAAAAGCCATTTACCTTAAATGGAATGAGGATTCTTGACAATTTGAGGTGTTAGGTAGAACTAATGACATTGACAGAATTGTACAACTCATTTAGTCTCTGGATAACTCAGAAGAAGGAGAAAACAAAAATACCTCAGTAATTTCATGAGTTTTTACAAAGGAAACCAAAATAATAAACATTAGCAGAAGACTCTGTTTGACAGAGATGACATGGTGAATCAGTACCACTTCTCAGGATTTTTCAGAAAGTTTTAGGTTGAGACATAAACGTAAAGCAATTAGAGAGGAGAAATTGCAACACACAAACACTTATTTGGAACCTGGGATAATGGTAAATTTACATTTTTTATGAGAAAACAAACATAAATGTCTGATAAATTCTGCATAGCAGAATAACACTCAAAATTACTTTTGTTACTTTTATTGAGTGGGGATAAACCACATTATCATCATAGCTTCCAAAGATTTGTTGAATTTGAATTTAAGAAGGAAAAGGTTATTTAACTAGATACTTTCAGATTTAGAGCAGTATCAAATACACACACACATACATACATTCTTTCTCTCTCTGACATAGACATGCATATATTCTTTTATCGGTCTCTTCTTGGAAATAGTAAGAGATATCTGGTTAGAAACTGGAAGAATGAAATTCACTTAGGTGAACACATAACATAAGATGTAACAGTAAAATTTTAGAATATATTTAGAATAATACTTTAACTGTTTAGATAAATGTTTCTAGGAAACACTGAGAGTCTACAGAAATACTTTCATACTATATTCCTATCATGGAGCACATCAAATGAAACATATGTGTATATCCCAAAGGAGTAAAGAATAAGGCTTCTATGGCTGGAGGCAAGTGGTTAAGTGATTAATAGCACTTACATTCTGCCTGGCAGCTTAAAAGCTAAAAAGATCAAAATATTGGAACACATTGCTTATAGATGCCTGGTTTTAGATGTGGAAATCATCAGATCTTGGCAGAATCCCTACATTGGGCAAGTCAGCTAATCTCTCTGAACCTGCACTGCCACATTTGTAAGCCTGGGATAGTAATCCTTTCCCTTAAGTACCCTATATAAAGTTCAAATAATGTGTATATAAAGGATGAATAAGTAAATTACTGTGTAAATTTTGGATATTTTTTCCACTTATTTATCAAAATTTGCCAGATAGCAAACAACTTGAAGAAATAACTGTATTTAAAAATTAGTTTTGTAATGGAAAGTGAAGTCATACAGACAGGATGGAAATGAAAGAAAGTAAACACCATTTTATTCATATATTAGTTGCTAAAGTTGCCACATTCAGAGATGGATTTTGCTTTTAAAAATGAAACAATTCTCTCCACACATTCTAAATACAAAATTTCTGCTTTTATTTTACTATGATAAACATAGGACCTTAAATATTTAGAGCTTTGAAAGTAAATTCAGGATATTCTTGAAATGCTGTGCTAATATCTGTCCCCTGTGCTCTTAAAATTGAACAATTGCCAAACTGCCTCTTCAGTCAAATAAATAAATTAAGACTTAAATAAAACAATAACAAAACCTATGGCTCACACATTAAATGTCCCCCTATTAATTTCCCCAGTCAGTATAGTCCTGAAAATTTTCCTTTGTGTGTCATAAAGTAGACTGATGGAATAAAATACCTACTGTTTAAATTCTTGCTCTACTTTTCCTTATAATACCAGAAAAAAATTATAAAAGGACTACAAATGAAAAGGGGGCACGAATCTGATTTAACCTTCTCTCAAGTTGACTGAGATGAAAACTCTAGCAGGGAATAGCCTGATGGTGAAGATGGATGAGTACCATCTCCTTTGGCTGAAGATCAAGTCTGTTTCATTGGTAATTTTCTCAGTATCCCTGGCTAAAGAAAAAGAGTCCTGAGGTTTAACACACCTGCCTTCACCCTTGGGATTTGGGAAAACAATCTCTGCTATATCTGGCCAGGTCCTCTTTGCCAGAGAAGACAGAGAGTAAATTATACAGAAAATAAACACCAAACATGCAATGAAGAGTGCTGAAGAGCGATGGCGTGATATGATATCACTCCTAACATGATGACACATACTTTGATGAATCAAATATGCACTGTCCTTAATATGTAGAAGAGTTCTTTGAAGATGTAAGAAAACATTTTGACTAATAAAAGTAATAAAAAACTTGCCATGTTATTATGTGAAAGTAAATAAGTCTTTAAACCTATGCAATCTTGGTACTATTATTTTAATTTTTGTTGCAATGAAAAAAAGATACAATTTATATCCCAAATACATTATTTGGCATTGTGTTTAGTTCTTTGAACTAAAATGTACACATATATTTACTGCATATAATTAAAATAATGCCTGTATGAGTTTGGTTCTCTTAGGGCCCTGAGTAAATTAAAAAGTAAAGGCAAATTAATTTCCTTCATAAAAAGTGTGAAGCGTATATGTAGGAATATACAAGTGTGTGTGTCTGTACACACACACACACATATATACATTCATATACATGTTATATGATATACATTTATATATAATTGTATATAAAACATGCATATTTTAGCTATGTAGCTATAGACTTACAGGTATATTCACAATAATATTATATATCCACATTTTCACTTTAAATAATAATGAGGAAGAAAACTACCTGCAAACTTCTATAAAAATTCTATAAAATCAGAAAAATTAAATGAACAGGACAGAGAGCCACATGAAATCTCAAAAATTCAGAGCCATGATCTTTCCTTGACAAATTTTTGGACTTTCTTTTTCAGACATCTCTCTCACAAGTTATTAGAGCACAACTTAAACCTTTTCATGCAAACTTCTAGCAAAATTAAAAGGTGATGAAGCTGTTGTTTGAGGCATGGAGCACTGGAGTGTCACAGCGAATGCATGTACTTCCTGTGCATGTAGGTAGGAGTATGAAGAAAATGTAGACTCCAGGGCCCTAATCTTACCAGATGGCATGCTTACTGAGAAGGGTTATTTGTTGTTGAAATTTGGGGTGACTTAAACATTTTTAAATGTTTTTGAAAACCATACATAACTGGCACATGACATCTGCCAGGTGTGGGTAAAATACCCATAAATCTATAAAATAGAAGAATTTCTGATGACCATTCTTAATCTTCCTGCATTTTCTCTGGATTTCTGTTCTTTTCCTAATTATAACATAAATAGAATTTTAAAAGGTCTCTGGAGGATGTGGTCAGTTAGAAGGGTAAAAGAAGATGAAGAAGAAACTTTGTAAACTCTCAGGGAATAACAGGAACAGGAAGGAAGACCAGCATCAAAACATAATGAGTCAGTTTTCTTGGGTCACTTCAGAAAACGCCAGTATTCAGAAGGAGTAATTTTTGTTCTTCAGTTTTTTACTTGAACAAGTATATTCCAGCAAACTGGCTGAGCTTATTTATTTAGTTTAACAAAACAGATATTCGCTCTTGGAAAACTACTGGGTCAAACTTCATGGGGACTGCTGTTACCTGCCTCTGTGAGAAGCAGCTTTGTCCAAAGATATGGCAGGGAGGGAGATAAGCAAGCCCAGGCTCCCTGAAGAGTCTAATCGCATTATTGACTTCCAGGTGACTTCAAAGCTGCCAGGGAAACTATTTGAAAAGCCTGCTGGCGTTCAGAGCCCACTGCTAGCGGCGGTCTGGCTAAGACTGGTGGGTTCTTCCTGTGACTGCCGTTCAGAAAGGGCAGCTGGGACTTCACCTTGATCTCGCCCATCACGTGCTCAGGCCATTTCCCAGTTACTGTGGACTTCGAAACTATTGTCTCGCTTTGTGATGGAAGCCCACCGTATGAATTCACTTATTAATTAGATTCTGTGACTCCTTATGTACTGTTATGCATTTAAGTATGTATTGGTGATATGCATTCACTAATATAGCACAGTGGGGGTGAAGCTTAAAACCAGCTTTCTGCACACTTGTGGCTTGTGAATCTCTCGTGAATAAATGTCACATACCCTCGTTATAAAATACTGCTTTTAGTAAGTTGGTTTTTTTTTTTTTTTTGATGACGGATCTTCATAATAGTCTTATTCAGAAATTTCTTAAATTCACCTTCACAAAGCAGTTAGTATCATGGAACCATTATTCACATTTTAAATCATGAGGAGGCTATGGTGTCCCCCACTACCTCCTACCAGAACACTCTCCTCCACATCTCTGATGTGGTCTTTCCTGAAGAGGGTTGTGTCAGTACAGGATATACTCATACTGGTGTTTTAGAAAAGCTTTTATTCTATCTTGGGTTCACTAACATGGTCATACAAACTGCTAACATGGTCATACAAACTGCACTCCCACAGTCAGCTTTCGTTTAGTCACCTATGAAGGCATGTTGCAGGTCACTCTTTTGTTCATTTCCTCCCTTCTTCCTGACTCACTGCCACCTCCTCCTTCTTTTATCTCCTTCTAATGATCCTTGCCAGGCATCGTCTGCTGGGGTTGTGCAAAGTTCATTAGGTAATAGCATACACTTGGAATTCCTTTGCAGTAGATGTTATAGTTCACCTCAAGGGTTTGTGCCATGAGCTAGTTTGTGCCATGAACTAGATTATTTAAATAATCTTCCTTCCTGGTCTCAGTTTTGATCTTAGCTATAGATCCTGCCCCCTGCCCAAATATCACTCACAGTGCTTGAATGCTTTGCACTGAGCAATCCTTCTCTTAATAATGGCTACTTTGTGGTTGATCTCACAAGCTTGAAGTGCCTGCAATAATCTTCATGCAAGTATATGAAATCCAATATAAAACCAGCATGTGAAATTGATAAAATTCTCTCTGAACATTGGTATTTTTCTCAAGTCTGTTCCTGTTTTACTAAAAGCATGACTATTGTTCTGAAAACCATTGGGTAGTTTTCAGATGTTAAAAGGATAACTTGTTTTCCTAATTAATATCTGGTAATATACTTATGAAGCAATATCTAAAAATACAGATTATGCACAAGGTTAGTCTATTATCATATAGGTATATATCTTTAATTTCTCAAGTTTAAACTTATATTAAAGGAGAAATAGGGCCACAGTATCTTGCCTACTTATACATGAAAGCAAAGTGATAAGCTTTATGGCATATCTGGTCAAATTCTCTATTTTTTTGTGCAACTGTATAAGGTAACAGAATTATATGACCAATGACAGAGGATTCATATCTGCTTTGGGATAATCCTATTTCCAATTCTTAAAAAATAGCTGAATAATCAAGGATCATAGACAAATGAGGAAAATCAACAACATATAAAAGACAGGCTAATAAATCAACTTGCCCAAAAGACCAAATATTACAGAGGTAATTTGGGAATTAAACTTCTATTTGATATAAATAATTTATATAATAAAAATTAAATATCATGAAAGGGTAATATTGAGAGACCAGGAAAGATCCTTTGTAATTATATTATATAAAATAGAAAGAGAGAGAGGTAGGAGAAGGAATGAGGGTGGGGCAGAAGAAGGGGAGAAGTAGAAGGAAAAGGAGGAAGCAATCTGGCAGAATGCAAAGTTTGAAAACTGAAAAGGGGGGGTATAAAATCTTAATTATAAAAGATTAATACAGAGAATAGACATATAGTTAATAAAATATCACATAAAACTGAGGGGAATAATTTATAAGAAATAACTGAATGATTTTCTAATATTTGAAGGATTACATACATCTTCATCCCACAGATAGAAAAATCCTTCTGAACTTTCAAGCACAAAAAAAAAAATTGTAAAAATTATTCATGTAAATGTGACATGTCTCATATGTCATCTACTGATAGTAGATTTGATCACTAATGGACACGTTTGAAATTAAAGGAGTTATATCTTCCTAATTTTAATAGAAAATGACTATACTTATTCAACATATACAACATAGCTTGATTATTTCATCTAATAAAAGAAGTAGAGTGTGAGTTTTGTAGAATTATACAAAAATGCATAACATAAATACTCCAAAGACTATTGATTCTTGTTGAGGTCATAGTATTAAAAAAACTAGACCCATTACTTCATTTAACCTTAGTATTAAAATTTTGTTGCCATTGAAGTAGTGATGACCACTGTTCCACTAGCTTATAATTATAGCATAATTGTAAGGATGATGTGATTTGTTTTGAAAATGTTTGAATTACTCTTAAATGTTTTTCCTTTTCTGTCTCTTTTACGACTTCTCAAGAACAGGTCACTCAGTATCCCTGTTCTATTTTTTGAGCATTTTGTTGAATAATTCAGTTTTTGAGATTTTGTTCTGTAAACAGTATGATATTAGATACTATTATGTTGGACTGGGAATTAAAAGAGAAAGCAAAGTGCTTTGAGGTGGTGTTATTATTCATGTTCTGTATTAGAATAAAGCTAGATTTTGTACAGAAATTGACATCAAAATGACAAACACTATTATTATCTTCTTGCTCATAGTTCTACATACTCTTTTTCTAGTGGACCTGACACATTAAATAAATTGAATAAAATAAATTACTTTGTTCTTGTTTTTGTCTGTCCCTTGGTCAGACTGGGTCATTGCAATCTCCTACTATATATCTGTATATGTGTTTTCTTTAAGGTCTTTTTATCAGAGATGCTAGGAATTGTCTGGTATATCTTGGTTCTTCTTTATATGGTGCATATATGTTGAATGTTATGTCTTCTTGGTGTATTATCCCCTTGATCATTATATAGTTGCCATCTTGGTCTCTTATTACCTTTTTTAGCTTTTCTATTAGTCTATTTAGTCTATTCTATCTGATATAAGTATGACTGTGCCTTCTTTCTTTTGGGTCCATTTGCTTTTCAAATTGTTTTCCAACCTTTTGTTTTCAATCTATACTTATCTTCAACAGCTGTGTTTTCTGGAGATGGCAGAAAGTTGGGTTATATTCTTTAATATATTCTGCTACTCTGTGTCTTTTTATTGCCATTGTTGAGTTTAGTTCATTAACATTTGGGGTGATTATTGATATGTGGAAGTCTGTACTTGTCCAGTTATTCATCTTTTTGTGGTTCTATCCAAGCTTGCTACTTTTCCCTGTTCACCCTGTTCATTCTTTTGTTGGTGTACATTTTAAATTTTTGTTTGTTTGTTTGTTTGTTTTTAGTATTTCTAGAATGGGACTGGGGGTTGGTAGTTGTGAAATTCTGGAGATTTTTGTTTGTCTGAGAAGGTCCTTATAGAAAAAGGAGAGCTTTAACAGGTAAAGTATTCTAGGCTGACATTTTGTATCTTGGAGTTCTTAAATATTTCACTCTATTGTCTTCTTTCTTGAGTTTTTCTTTCCAGAAGACTGATGTGAGCCTAATAGGTTTTCCTTTGTAAGTTATCTGATTCTTGCCTCTTGCTAGCTTCATTATATTTTCGTTGTCTTGAAGTTTTGGGAGTTTTACCTGTCTTACAGTGGTTTTCTTTTCATTATAATATCATGGTGTTCTTGTATCTTTATGTCTATTTGCATTTATTTATTCAAAATTTGGGAAATTCTCATTTTCTCAAATATTTTCTCAGTTCCTTTGTCTTTCTCTTCTCCTTTTGGGTCCTTATGACTCCTTTCCTTGTGTCAGATACTTCTCTATTGTTTCTTCATTTTTTTCTTGCCTTTTTTTAACCTGTTAATGCCAGAGGCTGCCAGTTAAGCTAAACAAAACTCATAACTGTAAATTTAAAAAAAACTTCATCTTACTATCTTATCTAGCTTCAAAACACCAAAAACAAAACTAACATAATAACTGTCCAAAGAGCAAAAAGCAACTTCTCCATTTGCTCAATGTTTACCTTAAAAAACATTCCTTAAAAGTTACCAACAATGTGTAGATAAATCCCCTGTCCACCATTATCTCACAAAACTGTTTTACCCAAATTTTATTACTTTAGCTATTAGTCTTTCCTAATTAGTCATAAAATATTCTCTTAGCCACCTTTTTTTTACCCTTGCCTAAACCCTATAAAAGGCTTAGTAATTTACCCTAAAGTTGCTACCAGTGATGCTTCTAATAGCCCACAGTCTTTGACTGTGTCAATCTCTCTTTTTTGTCCTTTCTCACAACCCTGCATCCAGCTCTTTATATTCTTTTAAGTTTAGGTCTGTATGCTAATTCATTCATCCATTTCTTCTAAATTTTCTTCTTATTTTTTCCCCAAGTTCTTTAGTTCTTCCATTGTTCTGTTAACTTCCACCACTTTTTTTAGGATTCATTTTCATTTCTTAATTCATTGATTGTGTTTTTCATCTAATTATTTTCATTTTCTGTTTCCTCTGTTAAATCTTCCAGATTTTTTTTCATCATGATAGTTATGAATTCTTTTTCTGTCAGGTCATAGTATTTTTTTGTGCCATGTTGTTAGTTTCAGTGGGTTGAATTACTTTCTGAGGTACATTGCTCTCAGGGGTGTCAGTTTGATCATTGTGATTTTCCCTCTTCCTGTAGTTTGCTTTTACATTTGCTCTTCTCATAGTGTACTGGTACCACTGATGCCAATGGGCATGATTTCTTGGTGGTGTTGATGGGTTGTAAAGTGTCTGTCAAGTGCTTGGGCTGCAGTGACTGGTGACATGAATAGAGGTAAATGTACTTACAACTTCTTCCTCAGGTCCTGTTTACTGAGTCATTCAAAAGGAACTATCATTTGTTCTTATTGGGTATTTGTATAGTGGGAGTCTCTGTGGTTTTGACCAGGTTGTGCATCTGCCAGTGGGTTTCTTTCTCTGAGATTTCTAGGCATACAACAGTCATCACTGATTTGGAGACCTGTGCACACATTGCCTTCAACAGGGTATGCACTTTTTGTTGGTACCTTTTGTGTGTGCTTAGGTTGAGCAAATTTTGGAACCAGTATACCTACCTTTTTTTTTTTTTTTACATGCATGCACTTCTTGACCAAGACTTTATATTCATACATGTGATGCAGAGTGTGGGGTTCATGTGCACTCCTTTTATTTTTCCCCATGTTCAGCAGGGCATGTAAGCTATTTGCCTAGCAGCAGGACCCACAGGCTTTTGTTCAGTAGCAGTATATATGCTTTTGCCCTGGTTGCACAAATTGTGGGAACTGTACATGGAATTTTTCCTTTTGCTATGATCAGTGGGCACTCATATGTGCATGTCTCCCCCTGTTTCCATGGAAGGTATTTTGATTGCCTACCCAAGCCTCACTGCTTGTGGAATCTAGACACATGTACTTACCTGTGGTTCTGTGGTAGCCTGGTTGCCTCTAACTGCTGGATTGCAGGAGAGTCTATTTCTCATTGCACTCGCTCGTGCACTTGCTTCCCTGTTTTTCCTGGGCGTGTCTCCTAGAAGCTTCTGTGTGTGGAACCCCAGCATGTCCCTTTGGAGCCGCTCCTTCCTGTTTTTGGTCACCCAAGACCACTAGTAGTGTCCAAGGTCTCAGCAGGCTAGTGTCAGGTCTCCAGTGTGGCCCATGTGTTTTGTCTGTGCTACTATCTGGGATAATGGCTTCCGTGGAGGGCTGTTCTCCCAGACACAACAGAAAGGAGTTCAGTATGGTACTGTCCACTCTTAGGTAGTTAGTCTTTGTCACTGTGGTTCTTACTGCTCACTTGAAGTTATCCAAAGATTCTAGTTGTGGGATGGGACGTTGGTGTTTCTGGGCTGGAGCTCAGTCTAGGCTGGAAGGTGCTAACCAGTTTGGTGAACTGGTCTTTCCCAACCAGCCAGACAATAGTTAAAAGTCTCCTCTATTTGGGCTCCCTTTCGGTTCTTGGGTATACTTTAGAAGTGTTAATGATCTGGATAGTGCTAGGATTTTATTATTATTTGCTTTTCTTAGTTGTTTTTAGGAGAGGGTTTGACCAGTCTCTCTATTCCTCCAGGATGTGGGCAGAGTCTTTTGCCACCTTTTCTTTATCCACTCGCCTTTTGTTAGTCATTTAGGCTCTTTCCAGCTCTTGACTATTGAAGATAGTGTTGCATTACATATGGATATACCTATTTATTTCTTTAAATTATTTTTAATAATACTTCTCAGATAAATGCCCATAAGTGAAATAAGTGGGTAATATTAAATTTCTATTTTTAATTCTTTAATGGATCTCCATAATGCTTTCCATAATGGCTTCATCAATTTATGTTTTCACCTAGAGTATATAAGGAATCCTTTTTTTCATAGTCTCTCCATCAGTTTTGTTTCTTTTCTTTGGAGTAATAGCACTTCTAATAGGTATGAAATGATATCTTATTGTTAGTTTGATATATATTTTCTTGATAATTAAATATGATGAATATCATTCTTTTTTGGTGTGGAAATGTATAATTTTTATATATGATATGACAATATCTCCCTTCATTCAATAAGAGGAAAGAAGAAATGAATGACATTTTATTTTGATGCAAGATTCTTTGGTTGTGCAGTAACTTTTCAGTTTGATATAATTCCATTTATTTGTTTATTTCTTTTACTCCCCTTGCTAGTGGAGTTAAATCCTCAAATATAACTCAGAGACCAATCAAAGTTTCCCCCAAAACAAAAGCCCAGGACCAGATGACTTCACTAGTGAGTTCTACCAATCTTTTAAAGAATGAATACATATCCCTCTGAAACTCTTCCAAAAAATCAAAGAGGGAAAACATCCAAGCACATTCTATGAAACCAACATTATCATAATTTTATACTTTATAACATATCACAGAAAAGGAAAATTTTTGCAAATAGAAAAGTAAAAATATCAGTATTTACTGATGACATGATAATTTTTGTAGAAAACAGCAAAGAGCCAGTATAAATGTTTTAGAATGAAATGAATACAGTAAAGTGTCAGGTAAATAATGAAACTTTTCATTATTTACAGAAGTCACAGAGAAGTGTAGTAATAACATAAATACCTCCTTTATATATAAGAAAGACCCAGCATGGCTGTATTATTCTTCACCTTTGTGACTTATATGCTATCTTAAATATATAGGATGAGGGAGATTAGAGGGAAATTTAATTAAGACATTTAATGGGTAAGAACAAAGATTGTTTTTGAAATTTTCTTTTTGAAACTTTTAATCAGTTTCCTATAAGTACTACTTTCCCATGTCTGTTAATTTGAAGGGTTACTAGAGGTTTCAATACACATCCATAATGCCATGCCTGCTGTTATTTGATTATGAATATCATTGCATATAAGTAATTTTCAAAAGCAACCTATAATAGATAGATATAATTGTCTGAAGTAGTTTACATTGCATTTAAATAGTTTCTTGTGCTACAGCATTCTGAGGTGTGTTTGTGGTTGTGTGCATGTATGTATAGGTGCCCTTTGAAAGAATTGTCATTTAGCTGCTGCCTTCAGATACTAGAACAAGGATATAACATCATGCTGGAAAATATTTTCATTATTTGAGGAGTGTATCTTTCATAAGTGGAGAAAATTTGTGGAGGAAAAGTTATGGTATAACCTATCAGTCATTATTTTATCAAAGGTGTTTGAAATGGCTGTCAATTAATTCTTCCTGCTAGTCTCTGAACAGGGTGCAGATATACACTTGTACTTCTGTGGTAGGCACCTTTGTTTGAGATTAACAATTATATTCTCCTTGCATGTTGCCCACTATCATTTTATGAGCCATTAGTAATGTAAATATTTTACCTCCAAAACCTTTGAAAAAAATAACTTAATTAATATTAATATATTTTCTATAGAAATACATTAGATAAGCAATTTTCAGTTACTGGAAGGAGATTTGAATCTTTAATTGAATCTCAAAAAACAGTTGCAAACTACATATTCTATATGAATTCTATTTATGTATTTGTTATTAATTCCTCTATTTTCTTAAAAACACATCTGTCACAGAATCAGAATCAGAAAAACATTAAACAGACATTAAACAAGGGTTAAATAATAAAACAATATTATGCCTTTTCTCCCTAAATTTATGGGCAGATATGTTCTAAATATATAAGTTGGATAGAATACATAAAAATACTAACATTAAACATGCTGCATCATAGTAATGCTGAATATTTTAGTTTTCTTCTTTATAATTTTTGCTTTAAGATTCCAGTAATGAGTATGAAATATTTTAATGATGACATTAATTTTTAAATAATTAATTTATTTAAGATTTGTGTGAAGAAATTATTTGAAGAAAAGGTCACTGATACTACAAAAAATACAATTGTATCAAACCCTTGGAAATCAAATTATATTAAGATTAGAACACAAAACTTTATTTTTAAATGAGCAGGGGTTCTTAAAAGTGTTAGATGATCATTCCAATGTATCAGTAGCTGAATCTAGGATTTCTAACCTCTGAAAATGAATTTAACATGACAATTTCCTCCTTCAGGAGTCGATACTTTCAGAAATATGGCAGCAATTTAGGTAAAGTTAAGAAAAAAGACTCACAGTTGAAATCTTATCTATTTTTATTTTTTATGCTTCCTAATTTTTATTCTCAAAAATATCTGTACATTCTTCATAACAGAAAGCAGAATAAGAAATGGAGAAATCATTGAAAAAACAATAATTTTTCTGTATATTCTCCTACATTTACCCTTTCGGTCAAGCAGTTTTCCAAGTGCCTACTACACATGAAATCGAAAAAGAATTAAGTGTTGGATTTTATGGGAGATAAAAGGTATGTTGACATAAATTCTAGAAAAGTTACATTACCTGCCTTGCTTGCTAACTAAAGTTCTCTCATATCTGGAATGATGAGTCCCATCTTCTCTACCATTTGAACAGAACTTGCAGGGACTAAAGCCAAAGCCAAATCAGAGCAGCAGCACTGAGATAAGCTGGCATTACATTACTTGAGATGAGTCATTCAGTTTTCTGAATCAGGATTCTGGACTTTTTATTTACCTGATCATATAAATTTCCTAAGTGAGGTTGTGATAACATGAGGGATTTTTGTTTAATTGTGAACATTCGTGTTTATTTTTTATCTTTTCTTTCTTTTTTTTAAATAAATATAGTATAATAAATATAGATAATAAACCTTATCTGGTTTTGTTTTTGTTTGCTAGGACAATTCCAAGTGTCATAATTGGAGGCACAGGGGTCTTTAAATAACAAAAGTGTGTTGCCTTACAGTTCTAGAAACTAGAAATACATGTCAATGTGTCAGCAGGATTGGATGCTTTTAAGAGCTGTGAGCAAGGAGTGATTTAAAGTCTCTCACATAACTTCTGCTAGTTTGCTTTTACTCTTTAATGTTCCTTTGCCTAAAAGGAAGTATCACTCCAATGCTTGCCTTTGTTTTGGCATGCTGTTCGCCCTGGGGGCGTGTCTGTATTCAAATTTCATTAATTTGTTTATTATTTATTATTTTTTAAAAGAGCCAAGAGACAGGCTTATAATAAAATAAGAAAAAGAAAAGAAAGGATGCTTGCATGTGCACACAAGTAGACAGAAAAAATATTGCCTCTGAAAGAGACAGGTTTGTGTAAAGAGACACCTGAATAGACACAGATGAGAGCAGCCCAAATTTCCCCCTCTTAAAAGGACACCATTCACACTTGGTTAGAGTCCACCCTACTGACCTCATTTTAACTTGCTACCTCTGTAAAAACTTTGTTCTTTTGATAGGAGTGCTGTGGTGAAATTGGGAGACCATGGCCCCCAGCATAGTAATAGTACATTAGCATGTTAGTCATTGTGCCCTGGTTGGGCAGAGACTTAGATAGAGAATGGAAGCTTCTTGAAAGAGGGACAGAGAGAGGGATTTACAAGGAGAGAGAGAGAAAGGTGGAGGAAGGAAGAGGGCACAGGAGCAGCAGGAAGGCTGGAGGCCTTAGAGCTGCTGCTGTCATGTGTGGCAACAGGGCAGGTAAAGAAGCCAAGCTGTGGACTTTCATCCCCAGCCTAGGCCAGTGAGGAGTCTGGGAAAGCATGCTGAGGTAACTTGTGACATGTGTAAGCTGACTTGAAAGTGTGGTACTTGAAAACTTGTTTTACCTTTTAACTTCAAAGCTTGGGTGATCTGAAGACAATCTGGAGTGTTGATGGTGAGTTGTTGTTGATGGCCGTTGTTGCTGTTGTTTTGAGTGAGTCTTGGTTGTTTGGGCTTAAAGCATGTCAAAGCTGTGCTTTTTGGAGGAGGATTGACAATACCATATTGGTTTCGTCACTGGATTTGAATCTCCCACTTTTGAAGGGGGAGCAATTATGCCATCTTGGTTTCTTTAGTTGGTTTGAAGTGAATGCATTTGGAGGAGGATCAACAGTGCCATCCTGGTTTTTTCATTTGGTTTGAAGGTGGGACAGTTACCATTTTGTGGATACATTTGGCTAAGGTCCCATTTCCAGTTTTTTGGACTAGAGACTGAACTGGTAAGATAATCAAAGGGGTCCATTGTACCCTCAGTGACTCTATCTGTTTTTGTCTCTTCTTAAGGTTAGTGTAGTCTAGCTCCTGTTAGTGTGGGCTGGAGTGAACTTGATGAGTGACTGTGTTTAAAGGGCAAGTTGCTCCTCTTTGTAAGTTTAGTTAAGTTTCTCTGCTTTGCCTGTTTTGTTACCTGATTTCATTGTGATGTTCTGAGATACTGGAGTTAAGATTTCAACATATAAAATCTGGAAGAACATGATTTAAAGCATAACATCTTCCAACTGGAAACCCTAATGACTCTCCCTTTCAACACTTCTAACTTTCAAAGAAGTGAAACCCGGAGACTGGACTTGGTATATCAAAATCAATCAAAATCAAGATTTTGACAAGGGCTCTGACATGCATTTGAAAGTGACTCCCTCTCTTCAGCCCTAGGGCATCAGCCTTGGTTTTCATTTTGCCTTCTCTGTTTCTTGTTGCCAGGCTGACTTCTCTCAGGTCTTTGTTCTTTGCCACTGGAATTTGGTTTAGACTTCATCAGTTCCAGGTAGGCATGTTACCTGCTGGAGTTTTGGTGCCTCTTCCCAGTTAATCTCATTGACTCGTTCTCATGAGTTAGCTGCTCTGCTCTGGGACCCAGAAACTGCCTTTGTATCATATGAATATAGACTTTGAGAGAAATCAACTCTCCCTGCCAAGGAACACTAGTTCAAAATCAGACTTATCTCCCACCCTCAATCTCCCTGGCCCCTTTCTCTCTCACAACTACTTTCTGCTAATCAGGGATAGTTTGATGACCTTTCCTTTGTCTGAACTTGAAAGGGTGACTTTGTATGTTTTCTTTTGTGTTCCATCCCTCATCACTGCCATTCCCCCCAATACAAATGAGTCTGCTATTTTGTGAGCAGTTAGTAATTTCATGGTTTGCCACACCAGCAAGTTCTCAGGCACTCACCTGAAGACAGGAGATTGTCCACTTGATTTTGCCATTCATATATTGTTTTTTTCTTTTTTTCTTTTTTCTTTCTTTTTTTTTTTTTTTTTTTTTGAGACTAGGTCTTGCTATTTTTGCTTGTGGAACTGCAGGCTCTCACTGCCCAGGGTACCACAGACTCAAGCAATCCCCAGCCTCAGCTTCCCAGGTAGCTGGGATTACAGGCACATACCACCATGCCCAGCTATTTTTTGGAATTAGATCTCACTATGGGCCCCAGGTGGGACTCGAACCACGATCTCTAGCCCCGGCTGCTTCATAGGCTGAAGCTTACAGGCACAAGCCATGTGTCTGGCCTGCCATTCATATATTGGTATAGGAATCACAATATATTTGCTTGATGAAACAAACTCTTTCCTTTACCATTCTGCTTTGAATTTATCATCTGGCTGAAACTCCCACAACCTACAACATGATTGTATGTATGTACAGTCAGTTATGCTATTTAGGAAGAGTAACAAGATAGAGTGTCAACTATATGCCAAGGAATTGCTAGTGCAAAAACCAAGTACACAAAGCACAAAGTTTACTGTATACTAGACAGCATTATACACATATACATACACATACACATAATATATAAGCTTATATATAGTTTATTTCATATATAAAATCTTTCAATTATGTAAAGTTATCTTCTATCATAAAAGGAGTCCTCATAAAGATTTTAAATATAACTCCAACATCAATGTGCCCCTATTCCAGATTCACATATACCACTAACAGAAATGTGACCAAAAAACCTTGTTGAATTCGGATTCAAATCCACTCTATGCTGGAGTGGATGTGGAGAGAAAGGAACACTCTTACACTACTGGTGGGAATGTAAACTAGTCCAACCACTATGGAAACCTGTGTGGAGGACCCTCAAACAAATGAAAATGGAACAAGCATTTGGCACAGCAATCGCTCTTCTGGGAATCTACCCAAAGGAGACCAAAATACTTATACAAAGGGATACCTGTACTCGGATGTTCATTGCAGCACTATTTATAATTGTGAGGATATGGAAACAACCCAAATGTCCCAAAACAGATGAATGGATGAAAAAGATATGGTATACATACATAATGGAATATTACTTACCAATAAAAATGACAAATTTGATGAATTTGCAATAACATGGATGGACCTAGAAGAAATCATATTAGCAGAAACAATGGCGAACGAAAAAGACACCAAATGGTTTTACTAATATGTGATATAGGGAAAGAAACAAAAGGACAGGAGGAAAAGTCAAAGCAAGCTAACAACCAAACTGAAGTAAACAACTGAGGGGCGGAAGAAAGGCTGGGAGAAGTCAAGGAGGGTAAGTGGGGTGAGCCCCAGAGAATAAAAAGATGTGAAACACACACACACACACACAGACACACACACATATATATGTATATATATATATAAATAATTTAAAAATCCACTCTAATGTCTAACAATTAGATGTGTGCATAGTGCTTCACGTATCAAAAGAACTTTTAAAGAAATTGGGGGAAAGCGGGAAAGTGATGAAGTTATTCCTAAAACAAATACTGGCACATTCTGGCCAGCGGTAGGGTGAGAAGGGTGGTTGGAGAACTGACACTATTAAATGTACAGCTCCTGGAGTAAGTAAATATTCAACTTTCTAAACTTCCAAAAGATAATAACAAAATTAGACAAATAGTTACCCAGAGACTTCAGTTTTTCTACATCAAGGAAGCTTAAACTGAGAAAGAAAATGCTATGCCTGCTTTTCTAGACTATTACCTAAGAGTTATCCTACCTAGAAAGAAAAGTTGACAGAATAATCTCAAATGTTTCAATTACACGGCATTGAAGAAGACAAACACCCATAGTGTTTTTCAGAGTTTGATCATTTTAACTTAAACTCTAAAATATCAATTAACATAAAATCGGATTTTGGATTAACTAATAATTTCTTTGAAAACCAGGCTGAAGTTTACCAATCGTATTTTGAGAAAAAAAAATGGGAAAAAGTTTCTGCAAAAAGTAAGCAAGCAAGCAGGCAAAAATTTAATGAAGGCTAGTGCTAAAAACCACCTTTTCATCTATAACACAGTCAACAACATGGATTATCTAAGTATTTCAGACATATCCTTATTCAAAGCATAAAACTGAGCCACAGTTAATTAATACCAATGGGTGATAACACAGCACACATTATGTTGTGGTGAGAACTACTTACATCTCTCCTCATGTTAATACACATGATCCTTACAACAAATTTATAAGGTCACTAGCAAACCCATTCTGGAGTTGAGTAGACTAGGGCACTGGGGAATTTACCAGCTTGCTCAGTTCACAAAGCCAGTTGATAGCAGAGGAAGGATTTTTAGCTACAATCTGACCATAGGGCCCATGCTCTTGCTATATCAAAGTACCGTGCCTCCTCTGACCTCTTCTAACACTGATTCTCACCATTGAGGCCCCAGGCACATTCTGCTACCATACCCTCACACTTGGCTTCTCCTTTTCATTTTGCCTAATATGTCCCTGTGTTGACAATATCTTATGACAAGGGTGATGATGGTTCATCCTGGTTTGTCTAAGATATTTTGGGCTTATGCCTACTGTCCTTGTATAAGGATCACTGGTACCAACCGATTCCCTGGAAATCTCAAGGTCCCCGGGGCAATTAGAAATTATCTGAATCCCTAGTCACGACTGACTTGAAGGCTCTATTATAGTCACTGTCCAAGCTATAGTTAAAAACTTTATCAGACTGCACACTTTCTAGTTGAGGCTACGAACCAACACCAACTCCCATATCCCACTAGCATCACCAGAAGTACCCCTGAAAGGGTGTATTTGTCTATTAAAATGAATTCTGAGTTAGGAGAGGTCACTGTGGACCATAGCATATTATTTAACCTGTATGTCTTCAGAGACATTTAAATCAACTGCATGGAGTTTTAACTCACGCAAATGCTACAGGAGCAGGGGAAAGAAAGTGATAGTGTCCTAGCATTCAGAAATGTAGATTCCACAAAACCTACTAGGACTAACAACAAGTTCGACAAATAAAGGACAGGTGACCAATAGACATAAATCAATTGCATTTTAATATAATAGCAAATAAGCAAACTCTAAATCCAGAAAATCCTACTTACAGTAGCATCAAAAAGAGTAAGATATTTACAAATATATTTAATAAAGGAAGCATAAAACCTGTATACAAAACTATAAAGTATCATTAAAAAAGGAGTTTCAGGCTGTTTCCTCACTCCATAAATTGATGTTAATGCCAAAAGGTTTATAGGTTTAAAATAAAACTTACCTAAACTATAAAATTCACAGGTAAAAAGAGGGTAAGTCTCCATGACCTTAGATTTGTTATCATTTAGATATGAAACCAAAACCACAGAAATGCATTAAATATTTTTACTGCTCTTTATCAAAAGTAAAATATTTGTGCTTTAAATGACATCATCAACAAAGTGAAGACAACTCACAGATCAGAATAAATATTTAGAAAATATTATAAAAATATAATATTACTTAGAGGGAGCTAGTATTTACAACACATAAAGAACTCATACAACTTAACAACACAGTAATAAAAAAATAAACAAGATCAAAATGGCTGAAATATTGAAGGGGTTTTAAATTATTGTCAATTAAATTAAATGTGCTTGTTTTATAAATCAATAAAAGCCCTTTAATGTCCAAACTGGTTAAATTATGAAGATGGAGATAGAGCAGAAGATTCACTGATTTACAAATATGGTTAGAAGTCATTGCTGATCAGGCAATGATTGAAAGAAACAACTTACTCGGGGCTAATGCAAAATTGAAAATGTAAACTTTACTTATTCAGTTGCCATTCATGTAATATTCTAAATCCTAATAACATAATCTATTAGAACTTTCTTACAATTTGCTACACTATGGAAACAATATATATTACATCAATTTATGTCCCAAGGTTTTCCCTACCATATCACCCATGAACCCTCAGGTCTGTCTCTTGGGCTCATCTCTTTCCTGATTTTTCCCTTCTTTCCTCTTCCTCCCTTGTTATATAGTTCTGTGGTTCAGTTTGCTAGTTTTAACTTTTTCTTGTTTTTTTGTTTGTAATTCTGCTTCTGGTAATCTACCCAAAGGATATGGAAACACTAATTCAAAAGAAAATCATTACTTTATGTTTTGTAGCACTCTTTACAATACTCAGGATATGAAAACAACCTAAATGTCCCAAAACATACAAATGGATAAAAAAAACAAAACTGTAGAACATTCACATGATGAATTATTATTCAGCAATCAAAAAAGACAAACTTACATCATTTGTGATAATATGGATGGAGCTAGAAAGATAAAATGTGTGTGTGTGTGTGTATGCTATAAAAAAATTATGGCCAGGAAGATACACATCAATAATTGTAAATATGTTTTCATTATAAATGTGTGCTTAATTCAAGGGCTTAACAACAACATTTTCTATATTCATTACCCTTAAATTATCTAATAATCAGTTAATCAATATTTGGCATTATCTGCTTTTACGCTGTGTTTAACATTGTCTTGTAGATGGCTCTGAGAGAGGGAGAGAGAGAGAGAAAGATGATAATTTTGGTAATTATTTGGGTGTGGAAAAGGAAAACAATTCAAGCAGACAAAATTAGTTAGAAAAGCATTTTGATAAATTATATTGAACAATGTTGTCAAACACTGCCAAATAATTTTAAATATTTTGTAAGAGTTGTGTCTTCTATGGAAAATCATATACATTTTGTAGCTTAAAGTATCTTCTATCCTACGTACTTGAAAACTTTGAATACTTAAAAGCTGTCATCTCTATTATTAGTTAAACTACTGAGGAATTTGTCTGTAATATCTGAGCTATATTAAATAATATTCTTCTGATCTCAAGTTCTTACACATTTTAAAGCAAGCATTGCATGATTTTACTTTATGGAGGAGAAAAAGCTTTTAAAAAACTCTTACAAAATGTTATTTTGTGTGAGAATTAGATTGTATTTCTGGGATGATTAGGTTTTAATTGAAACCAAGGCTCAATATCAGCCTCTTTGGCTGTGCTCCACAGTTATCTGGAGAGTTTTAACATCTCTTGCTATTTGGATTCAAGACCCAGAGCTTCTGAATGCACTGTTCTGAGGTATATCCTGAGCAACTATTATGTGCTTGTAAGAGAAATCTGAAATACAGACTCCTGTAATGCCTTCGGCCGCCATAATCACAGTTTCACTGTCATGCTATGCATGTCTTATGGGTCAAGAGAGAAGGAAAACCAAGGAATAGGTTTTAGAGTAGGGATGGTGATTTTTTTCACTCTGAGACACCAACGTCTTATAAGAATGACTTATTACTTACTATCACAACTAAATAGAAATCTGAGAGCAGCAAAAAATTCTGAGGATTCGTACACCAGCAAAATTTGATTGACCATGGAAAGGAATGTAGGGAAATAATTCTCTATGCCTCACTGTGGGTCTGCATACCTTGAAATTCGAGGCATTGGAATGTCTGTATAGTAAATAACATTGGAAAACAAAGATAGACTCTCTAGTAAATAACATTGGGAAATAAAGATAGACTCTAGAGCCGAGAGCAGGCATACTTACCACCCCTTAGGAAAGATAAAGGTTGCCTAAGTTCAGAGTTCCTTTCCTGTAATACAAGTTACTTATATTGAGACCTTTTCAGGGGCTTATCTGCATCATCTCTGTAGGACTTGAAACAAAAAAAAGTGAAATAAATGCACTGGTGTTCATACTTGTTGCTGTACCACAAGAAATAAACCCCTTTGTCTCAAATTCCAATGTCTGTTTTTTCCAAGCACCTGCAGAGTGAGAGCTTTCTAACTTACTAATTTTTCAGCAGGTAAATTCTCTGACTCTTTACTATTATTGGCAGTCAGAAGTTGATATAATATTTTTATGAAATTAGAGAAAGTGTAAGTTTAGAATTATTTCTGGCTATAGGGTCCTTAATGTATAAAGGGTATATAAAATATGTAAAATGTGTCATGAACCTTTATTCAGGAGCTAAGTACAAACAGTTTTATTTAACCAAACCATGGGGAGCATGGAAAAAATTTTAATCAAATCCAACATAAATTTCATTTCAGGGATCATGTTTTTGGTATCTTATATAAAAACTCATTAACAAATATGCAATCACATAGATTTTCCTCTATTTTCATCTCAAAATTTATAATTCATTATATATATGTCTATGATTCATATTTCACTTTCAAATAATTGAAATATAACTGCACTCCTTCAAGTGAGTACATAGTAACTTCCAATGAGAAAGATATCAAAAATGTATGGTGGAGGGCATCCTTTATAGCTTTTTGTTAAGTATTCTGGGATGAAATATCATGATACTATCACCTACTTTAAGACGGTTTGGAAAAATAAAAGTCAGTATCCTTTTCTCAGATATAGATAAAAATATATATATTTGTCATATATAACATATAATATATAAATATGCATAGATATACATACATATGTAGAGAGTATGTGTATATATACTTATTAGAAAGATGGATAGGAAAGAATGACATTCATTCTTTATGTAGTCTTTGAAATTATAAGTTTGTATATTCTCAAATTAGCAAAATAAAACAACAAAAGAAGACATTAAGCAATTTCCTTTTTTTTTCTATTTCATTGAAATTTCCACTGAAAGATCATAAACCTTGTCTTTGGTCACTTAGAAACATAGGTTCATGGACACCTTTGCCCTGCTAATCAGTTTTATATTAGCTTCCAGTGAATTTTATATTATATCCTTGAAAGAAAATAAATTGTCAGATGAAGTCTATTAAAACATCTCTTTATTACAATATTTAACACACTATGAGATAAAAAAATGTGTGGCTTCTCATTCTTACATTTTGGATGTTACCTGGGAACACGGATTATTTGCTATTAGTTTATATCTCATTTACAGAGCTGCCTTTTTTATCTTTCTTATATCTCTCAGTGTATACCTGGTGTTTTTTTCAAATACTCTTAGATTCTGTGATATTTTGATTTGTAATTTTCTACAAAATAATTAAATAGTATTCCCCATGCCCCAAAGTAATTGTAATTTTCAAACTGAGAATTATTATAAATAACATAGTTCCTTAACACCTTAATTATATCAAGTCACATCTAGAATAAAAAAATTTCTTTTTTAAAAAATAATTCTAGCTATTTATATATAATTTCACATCTTTGTATTTCCCAGGATTCTCCAACCACCTTCCCTCCCTGACCGCTACCACCCATCCCCCAACCCGCAGCTGTGTACTTTAGTTTGGTTGTTAGCTTGTCTTGACTTTTCCACCTGACCTTTAGTTTGTTTTTCCTATATCCCAAATATTACTGAAATCATTTGGCTTCTGTCTTTTTCTTTCTGATTTGTTTCTGCTAATATAATTCCTTCTAGGTCCATCATGTTATCTCAAATGCATCAAATTTGTCATTTTTTATTTTATTTTTTGAATTAAATAATTTATTTATATATAAATTTAACATCTTTGTAATCACTGAGATTCACCCCCCCCCCGCTACTCTCCTGGACCATTCCCATCCTCTCCCCCCACTACCCACCCCCATGTTGTGTAATTCAGTTTGGTTGTTACCTTGTTTTAATTTTTCCTCATGTTTTTTGCTTATTTTTTTCCTATATATCTCATGTATTAGTGAAACTATTTAGTTTCTGTCTTTTTCTTTTTGACTTATTTCTGCTAATATGATTTCTTCTAGGTACATGCATGTTATAAAATCATCCAATTTGTCATTTTTAATTTATGAGTAATATCCCATTGCATATATATATACCACAATTTTTTTTTTCATCTAGTCATCTGTTTTGGGACATTTGGGTTGTTTCCATGTCCTTGCAATTATAAATAGTGCTGCAGTAAACATCTGGACACAGGTGTCCTTTTATAAAAGTATTGAGGTCTCCTTTGCGTAGATTTTCAAGAGAGTTAATTACTGTATCAAATGGTAGTTCCATTTTCATTCATTTGAGGGTCCTCCACACAGCTTTCCATAGTGGTTGGACCATTTTACAGTCCCACCAGCAGTGTAAGAGTGTTCCTTTCTCTCCACATCCATGCCAGCACTTCTTGTTGCCTGTTTTATGAATGTGGGCCATTCTTACTGGTGTAAGCTGGTATCTCATTGTAGTTTTGATTTGGATTTCCCTGATTGCTAGTGATGTTGAGCAATTTTTCATGTGCCTGTTGCCCATTTGTGTTTCCTCTTTGGAGAAGTGTCTTTTTATTTCTTCTCCCTATTTTTTGATTGGGCTTCTTGTTTTGTTTTTGTTTAGTTATGTGAGTTCCTTGTATTACAATTCCAAACTTCAAACTATACTACAAAGCCATAGTAATTAAAACAGCTTGATCTGGTACAAAAACAGACAATCAGACCAATGAAACAGAACTGAGTGCCTGGGAAAAAAACCACACACATATAGTCAACTAATCTTTGACAAAGGAGTGAAAAACTTACACTGGAACAAAGATATCCTCTTCAATAAATGTTGCTCAGAAAATTGGACTAAGACATGCAAAAAAATGGACCAAGACAACTCCCTCACACCTTGTACAAAAATCAATTAAAAGTGGATAAAATACTTGGAGGTCAGACCTGAAACCATAACATACATATAGAGGAAAACTTAGGCAAAACCCTCCATTAATTACAATTCAGAAATCCCTTTCTGGACACCTCTACAGATGGCAAAAAAATAAAGGAAAACATAAACAGATGGGACTACATCAAACTAAAAGGCTTCTGTACAGCAAACGAGACAACAGAAAAATAACAAAAAGAAGACAAACCAAATGGGAAAATATTTTGCCCTCCACAAGAGTGACAAAGGTTTAACAATGAAGAAATTTGTCATTTTTAATTGATTAGTAATATTCCACTGTGTATCTATATGCCACATCTTTTTCATCCATCCATCGAATCAATAGAACTTTTGAGTTGGAGATTTCTTTTATGACTTTTAAGTACAGGAGAAACAAGAGCCAAATTTTCTTTGAATTTCTATACCCCTGAGTATGAATACAAACCAAAAGTAATAATAGGTATTTAATTCTAGGTCTAAAATGAATTCTGTACTACCTAGTGTAGGATTCATTTTTTGAAAAGATGAACTCCCTGGATCAAATCAGGCTGTCCTCTCATTCGCAATTAGGGGAAAAAAGCTTTTCTTTTGTTGTCAGTCTGGAAATGGCTGAGGCTGACTGCCTTCTCCCTCACCCACAAAGGCACTGCCTTCTGCCAAGGCACCTCCTACATGCAATGACAAATGACTGCATTTGAATCCATGGGTTGATGACATAGGGTAAAAAAATTAAAAAGTACTATGCTATAGAGCATCACAAAAAAATTTTAAAATTATACAATCCACTGCATGGGGAAAGAGGAATATATCAAGTGGGAGAAAAACACTTTAAAATAAAAGTCAAAAAGCATATATGATTACTAGAGGAATTTTTCAGAATTCAGGCCATAAAGTAAAAAAACATAAAATTGAGACATTTTTATGAGTTCAACTCAGCTAACTAACTCTAACAGGAATTCCATTTTAAAGAGAAGAGAAAAAATATGAGCCAATTATCATGAGAATAAGCGAAGGGTTTTTTTTTTCAGAGATGAAAAGTAACGAATCCTTCAATTGAAAACTACTACCTAGTACAAACTAGAATGACTTCAGAAAGTTCTTGACTAGACACTTCTGCCTACATTGCATTGATAAGAATTAAATTACATGCTCACACCTAGATGTAAAGGAGGCTGGAGTATGCAGCAGAGTATTCAAGCAATTGTGTACCTCCCTAAAAACTAGGGTTCTCATCACATTAGAACAGAATGTACTCTGTCACAGAAGAGATTTGGATTACATTTCTAATCCTTTAATTGTCAAGAAAAAGAAGATGACTATGAGAAAGGGAAAAAATAAAAGGAAAAAATTGAAACAAATTTCATAGATGTATCGTAAAATTTACAATATCCTATCCAGAGTCATCTATAGAATACATATACATATCATTCCGATATTAATCATAACTATTTCTGAACTAGAATAACTTATAAATTTATAAAATGTAATAGTGTTACACTAAGCTTAATATCAAAAGTATTATAAATCAGTGCCTTCCACTACTCTAGAACAAAAATTGAAACCAATAGGACTATGCCTTCATAAGATCTGAACAGAGATAATGTGTATAAAGACAATATGATTAAGGCGCAGTCTGAGTTTGCAAATTTTGCTCACTTCTCTATCAAAAGGCAGGATTGAATGATGGCAGGATTGAAATAGAACTGCTAGTGGAAAAAACCAAGACAGAGGTTAATCCTGCAGCCCCTCTTCCCCACACTGCTATATTATTTCTCCCTGGACAATGATATAGCTTTAAAAAATCACTAAGAATTTGAGAAGATAGGGCATAATTTTTTTGATGTCATTCTTAGAGCAGTCATATAATTCTGCAAGAGTACTACCAAAGCAATCACAATGCCAGTGTGGGGTAGCGGAAGCCATTTTGCAATGTTATGTTATCTCCACCTTACTCTCCTCAGGGAGGCTCAGAGGGCAGAAATCATTCCTTTCTCTCTTATTTTCAAGGTTGTCTATATGATGATGAGTTAAGAGCTGAGCCTTCCCCAGTTGACCTGTCATCCCATTATACAACTGGAAAAATGTGGACAGCAGGAATATTAAAAATCCTATCTGCATTTACAATCTAATTTCCTATGAATAATCTTCCAGATTTGGCTGAAAAATCAAGCACAAGCATCACATCTGCTGGATGCAGTTCATCAAATCACAGCCCTCTCCACGCTCAGACTTTACGGCCAAATGCCAGAGCCTCCTGCAGCAGAAGCAAAGGAGAAAACTGGGTTCTATTGTTTTATAAACTCATTGTGTGAAAAAATGACAATTAAGCTGGCTCCATTCTTTTCATCTCTGATGGCATGGGGCAGGTGATTCAACGATAATGGCACCTTCTAAATGGATTTTTATGGTGATGCAAATATTTTAATTTTTAATAGAAAATTGCATTATGCTACTAGGTCATTTTTTCCACTTGGATAATGGTATTTTTCATTGCTTCCATTCTAATTTGGAAGTCAGTGCAGTGTAAATAACTATTTAGCATTTACTTATTATTATCATTCAGTCCACAGAAGCAAAGATGATTACAGTTGATTTTGTCACTTTGAGTTAATGTGATATAAGGGTATTTTAGTGTTTCTGGTAACTGTCAAAGAAACAAAGGAACATAGCCAGGCATGGTGGCTCGTGCCTGCAAGCTTCAGCCTATGAAGCGGCTGGGGCTAAGGATTGCGTTTGAGTCCCTCCTGGGGCCCGTAGCGAGACCTAGTTCCAAAAAAATAGCTGGGCGTGGTGGCGCGTGCCTGTAATCCCAGCTACCTGGGAAGCTGAGGCTGGGGATTGCTTGAGTCTGTGGTACCCTAGGCAACGAGAGCCTGCGGTTCCACGGGCAAAAATAGTGAGACCTAGTCTCAAAAAAAAAAGGAACAAAAATATACCAATACAAACATATCTGCTTAAATTTGCTATTTTTTATGTACTTCATAAAAGTTTATTTAAGACAGATGTAATTCAGTTTAGCATAAAAACTGGGGATAAACAATCTAGTTAAATCCAATAGAGATATACTTTGAAGTAGACTGTCACTTGACTTTGTTACAAGGTTCTCTCTACTCCCTCACCACATCCCTGTCCCCACCCAGTCCCTCTCTCCCCAAAGTTAAGTTTACCTTTATGTCTCAGGATACATCACAAATATTCAATGGTCATGCTCAAATAGTATTTTCAAAGATCATTAAAAGGGTATTTGCCAATGACTGCTTAAAAGGGTGTGAATAAGATTATTTCTGAACACTGTAAAACATCATCAATGCACACCTATTGCACATGAGAATGGTATCATACACCTCTCTAAACAGTAGAAAGAAACTGGAAATAGCTTTGTGATGCTCTCCTGAGGCCAATTTAGAATGCACTCAATATTGTCATAGCACAGAAGATCTTCACTCAAATGGTTTTGGGCAATTATATATTACTTGTCAAAGCTGGTATGAAATTCTTTACTAGCCCATAGACAAATGCAACATTACTTAGTCATAGGGGTTATATGATATAAAACCTCTGGATAATCCTGACAAAAACAATGTTGCTTTATAATTTTTATATTAATGTCTGAGCTATAGGAGCTATTGCTAAAATTTTTACTTCTTTTTCCTAGTTATTATCGAACTACTAGTCTAGATTGTCATTTTTTTAATTTATGTTTTCTATTTTTTTGTAAAACGAACCAAGAAGATTCGGAGTTGTAGAAACAGACCCAGGCAGGCTCTTTTTGGATTCTTCAAAAAAGGAAGAATTCAATACTGAGATTAAAATTATAGAAAAGCAAGAGATTCATTGATAGGTAAATAGAAGAACAGCAATGCTCTCTGAGCAGAGAGGGATACTGAATGAGTAGGTACTAAAGGGACAAAAAAAGCAAGAGTTTATATAGGTCGAACTGTATCGAATGTTGTGTCTCTCACTAACTGGCTGAGGCCCCTGGGGTCTCCTAGACTACCAAGGCCCATTGAGTTTGCCATACTGCCTGACCTACCTTCCTGAAACTAGCTTTGGTCCACTGCTTTAGGATTGTTATTGTTTTCGTGTTCTGAACATTGCACTGTTTACTGTGTCAGTGGAACTGGGGGCACAATGACTCCTATTGATTGTTTCTCATTCAGTTCAATCCATGGGATTAGAACATGTAGGCTTAGGTGGGGGTGCTCCTCCTAGTTCCCACTGATTGTTCCTTATTCAGACAAATAAATGGCCTTGTTTGTGACTGCCATTTCCTAACTTCCTCTTTCACTTTGGTCAAATATATATATATAAAGATTTAAAATGAAAACTATTTACTCAAGATTTTTTTTTTTATCACAAATACTAAGCCAGTAAAAACTTGTCAGTATGTCCATTAATTAAGGCCTTAAAGAGACCACAGCTAATGTTCTTTAAGATGAGTTGGGGGAGTGGAGTTGGCTATGGTAGGACATTGTATGATATTTAAAAAATATGTTTAAAAACATAATTATCTAAAAACTCCGAAGTGCCATGGAGTACTCATCCCAGACTCCAAAAATAAATGTTCCAAACAGTGGCTGCTGGAGATACATGTCTACAGTCATAAATTTTAAGATGAATTTAGATTAAGACTTATAAACTGAAATAAAGAGACAACTCAATAGAAGCTATCTTTTCACCTGTAGAATAATGTTTTTATAATCTAGTTAAATAGAAAGTGAAAATAAATTAGATAATTGGCTTCTATCCCCATAACAATTTTCTTTCTACCTCTTCTTGGAAAAGATCAAAGCCTAAGATATTATTATGCACAAAATCCTACACATAAAACATTTAGAGAGAGGAAGGAAATCATTATATGTATTAATAAAAACACCAGAGTGGGAAATCATACTAAATAATAATAAAGTTTGGGGATCATAAACTACAAATATTTCTTCTCTCCTCTTTACCTTCAATGTTAATAAACAAAATTCTTTAAAACCCCATAAGCATAGGTATTTTAGCAAGGAACACACAGAGAGAAAAATAAATTTAACAGAAGAAGAATATACCTTAAAGAAATGGGTCCAAATTAAAGATGATGTGTGCTGAGATGTTAGGCAGTTCCACTTCCTACCAGGTTACCCAACACTAGATGGGCAGCATGAGAGACATGCCAACACTGGATGGGTAACTGCTCCCAGTGCAGAATAGGAAACAATGAAATGTATTTCAATCCACTGGAACCCTGTAAGATATGCAAAACCAACCAATGTGACACAAATAGTCTCCTAATTGGACATCCAATCAGCAAGCTGAAAACATAACTAAACTGACAGTTGAGAAACAACCTGTTTAAAAGGAAAGATTCTGGTGGTGGGTGCACTACATTGGCAATTCCTGAGGTAGGTCTTCAAATCAAAAATAAAGTTTTAAAAAACATAAGTTTTTTTTAAAATGATGGATGTTGATAAATTTTAAAAAACAAAGCAAAAATTCTCAGACTTCGTCACACCTTTTTTTAATATGAGATCCAGAAAGCGCATACTGTATAAAGAGGAATCAGCTCACCAGATACCTATGGATCCTGTGATATCTTCCTGGAAAGTCAGGTGAGTTGATTTACCTACCCCAGGGATAAGAGTGATGAGATGGGTCTGGGAAATTTTATGATCTCTGTCATAGTTTACTTGGACAGTGTCCTAACTTACTCTTCCAACTTGTCAGCTTAGAGTCACTGGCATGGACAACATCCCTTCTTGCCAATTATAAGTGGACATTTTGAGAACAGAATACAGGATTTCTATGCCATTCCTGCCAAAGCCCTACCTGTTTGCCAGACAAAATGTAATTGAATGTCACAGGAGAGAACCCACAGTCAACTAGGGATACCCAATCAAGCAAGAAAAAGCAGACTGCACAGAAACAAGATGATGGAATATTAAATCTGTAGATTCATTTTTTTAATTTAACGAGAGCAGTTACACTGTATTCAGTCGGACTCATTGACAGTAAATGAACAAATAACTTACTTGGAGATACATTAGCTACATAAAGCAATAGGCATTACTGAGACTGATTATCAATGAAAGGGTATAGATATTTGATTTGTCCTTTTTTCTGGGAAGGAAACTTGTGGAAATCATATCCTTATCCTGAGAGTCTTAAAGAAAAGTGAAGTATAGAACTAGGGGGAAGAATGTTTTAAGGTTTTCAAATTGAAGGGTGTAAAATAAATCATTGCTTACTGGGCACCAGTAAAAGGTAGGAACTCAAATTCATTTCACCTTTTAGCTGTTTCACTCATTACCAGCTAAACTAGACCACTGTAATTGAACTGGTGCCATGGCCAGAGGTCCATATATGACCCGGCATTGCTCAATTTATTAAATGATAGACTGATTTTTTTTTTTAAATATCCAGATTTTCAGGTGAATTGATACAAAAGGATTTCAGAGATACTGGTTCACTTTCAGAATTGAAAAAGATTTGAATACCTTGAAATGTTGACCACAATATAAGATGAATATAAGAAATTAGATCTACAAAAATTTTCAAAAACAGTACAGAAGTTGCCTTAATTCAGCTTCCTCTGAGTTCATATCATATATATTCATAGGACATTTACCAGGAAGTTAATAATGAAATTGACTATATTACAGATTTTATTTATGTTACTGAAGTTTTTCCTCTAACGTTTTTCTATTTCTGAAACATACTCTGGTACCATATGGCATTTAGGTTCCAAAAGGAACCTATGGATACCTATGATGCTCCCATTTTCACTATTATGGAACATTTCCTACATAAAGAAAACCTGAAAGGAAACTATCTTGTGATAATTTTCGAAACCCTCATACGAATTGGTACATCAGAAGTATAAAAGTCCCATGAAGGTGAATCTAACTTCTTGGCACCAGATTTACTTTCAAGTCAGGAAATTTTTCCACATCTCCCAACAAAAGGTTTATTGCATATATCCGATGAGAAATGATATCCATGGTAAAATGAAAGTCTAAGTGGTCATGAGAATTCTAGAAATGGAGAAAATAGTTGGTCAAGCTATTTGTTCCCTAAATGCAGGGTGTTCTTTCTTGCCTGCAAGTTACACCACCAAGTCCTGTATCCTCATTTCACCTCATTCCTCTAAACACATAAGCTCTCAGCTTGGCCTTTACTTTCTCATTAAAGATTTCTGTGGTCTCTTAACCAGTTACTTTCAGCCTTTAATACCTCTATTAACTTGCTCACCAGGGCTCTTTGTGCCACTCCTGGTCTCACATGTATCCCCCTGCATCCACTGTCTGATAATATGCCTGTCTTCCACCTTCACCAATCGATAGGTTATCTGAGCATTTCAGAGAATAGGCACAAGTTTTTCCTGTATATAATTATAGTTACTTCCCAGTACCTGATGCATAACTGGGAATAAGGAAATATTTCAAAAATAATTCATATAATTGATTTTTTCCCTTTACATTCTAGGTCACAAAGACAGTCCCTATTGAGGAAGGAAATTCCCAAATGGCACAAGGCTCCTGGAAAAGAAATTAAACACAAGCTATAATTCTTTGAATCTTCATTCATTATATAGCTTGCTAATTTTCCTGCAATTCTTCTGAAGAGTTCATTGTTGCCTTGGAATAGATACACTGACAACATTTAAATGAATTTAACTCCCACTTGTCAAATTTTCTTGAAAGGATATTTTTTGGCAATAAATTAATTAAAGGTAAGTGATTCCTTATGTACAGTCAATTATCAGTCAGAATCAGCAGATCAAAGATCATACAGTTATCAATATTTTATGTACTGCTTGTATCAAATTGCTAGAGTATTTATCTTCTAGAGTTCTGTAATAGAACTCTTAAAATTGGCTTTGTTCTTCTTTAATAAAATGCTTTATGAGAAAATTCCTGGAGAAAAAAAGGATGACATTAACATTTAAGTTATGAGGAAAAAATTCTTTACTCTAATTATCACTTTTCCACTCAGAAACCCCGAGAAATACATCCATTTAAGCCAGCAGTGCCAGGTCGCTTGTAGTCACTTTATAACCCTGACAGAATTATTAGTTAAAATTAGACTTCTCATTTTCACATCAGGGGAGACATCAACATTAGTTTCTATTTTAAACATAAAAGTTATTCATACATTCTGGAACTGTAGAAAACTTTTTAAATGAATTTAAGGTGATGGATGCAGGACTGTCTGAACATTTATTTAATAGAAATTATGATTATCAACCAAATTATACTTTGGAAAGGCAATCAGTTCTTCACTGCATTGCAGTAATACATTTTCCAGTCTACAAAAAAATGCTATATATGAAAAAAGTTTTTTACTGTACTTTTTATAGTTCTATAGAACACTGCATTACAACTTGTCAACTGGCAATTGCACCATAATTCAACCTGCTGCAACTATAAAACTGTGTCTTGACTTGATTAAACAAAAGACACCACAAGTATATCTGTTGTACATATATCTCTGTATACACTAAGCATGAGACAATTTTAAATGTTTAGCACTGAAATAAAAGCATCTATGAAGAGAAAGCAGAACATCTAATGGGAGGTCAAATAGATTATCTTTAATTTTCTATTCTAGTTGGTGTAGGTTTTCTGAAGAATATTTGTCTATAGACAAATGCAAATAAATTTATGGCAAAGGCCAAAATAAGAGAAAAGTTGTCTTAAAAGCTATCTTTAGGATGAGATGACATATTCAAAAAAAAAAGAGAAACATCTGTGCTGCTGCTCAATGTCAGCAGGAGGTTGATGAAAGGACTATGGCTGCCCCAGGGCTGACTGGTCCCAGCCCTCAACTAAGGGACCACCCTGTCCATACATGCAGCGCCACTCTTGGCCCACAGACTGGAAAACTCTGGCTTAGGAAATGGGGAGTTTCATTAATGGAAGCAAAGGTCTAATAAAAATACAGATCAAAGGGAATGTCCTATGTTCAAACTATAGAAAATACTTTTTGGGTGAGCAATTCAATTATAGAAACGAAGTCTGAATTACCAAGAGGCAGAGATGCTTAGTGTTTACAAGGGAAAGTTTTATCATAAAAATGCCTTAGTTCAGAACACTATGGTAGAGGCCTATGGGTGCCCTGGTGATGGCAGTAGTGTGGTACATTCATTTGAAGAGGTGGGTTCCTATATTTCTGAATCACATAAAGAGTTGTAAGTGAATTTTACAAAAACACCACAACACCATCACTGACTTGCTATATAAATCAAAGAATGTCACCTAACTCCACTCTGCTTCAGTTTCCTGTTCTGAAATGATAGGAATGGTTCCTATCCCATAGAGTTCTTGAACAGACTGAATGATTTATGGTGAGATCTTAGAGGATTATTCATTGAATACTGCTTCAATACAATTTATAAGAATATAAGATTAAATACATAATTTTTATTGAAACAATCCCACATAATAGAGAAAAAAAGAAAATAGAAATGTCATTTTTCCTAAACTACTTGAGAGAAGTTACCATCCTGATATCCTTTTACACTTTTAAGAGTATATGTTAGAATATCTTTGGTGTGTTTTTTAAAAGTTAATGCTTTTAAGCTACACTAGTGGCCTTTCTTGAAATAAGGACATTCTTCTATCAAAATGGGAAAAGTATCAGTAACAATAACACACCACTGCTGTCTTAACCTTCAGACCTCATTTAAGGATCAGCATTTCTTCCAATAATATTCTTGTTGACAATGGTGTCTTATCATGTAGCTCAGGATCACATGTGCATTTCTTTTCATTCTCTTTGAAGAACTGGAAGAGAGCCAGTTCTTCTGACTTGTATGAGTTTACACTTTTTAATATTGCAGGAAAATTATCTTTCTCAGCTTGAATTTGTCTGCCATCTCACAATTCAATTCGGGTCATGAATCTTTGGCAGGAATACCACAGAAGTGATACTGTATTCTCGCTGGTTCATGTAAGTTTATAAACAATTTAGTTTGTCTTATTAGTGATACTGGTAACTTTGATCTTTTTATTAAGTCATGTCTACCAGGCTTTCCCACTAAAAAAGTTATTATTTCACACACTAAAATACAGGAGTGTTTGTGTGTGTGTGTGTGAGAGAGAGAGAGAGACAGACAGACAGACAGACAGACAGAGAGAGGGAGAGAAACATGGAAAAACGATTCAGAAATGAATGTATTTTTCTGATATTCCAAAAGTTTAATAAAATGAAAAGAAATAGAGAATTCCATAGAACAAACAAAACAAAAACAAGAGCAGTCATGTTGCAAAAGTAAGAATAAAAAGGAGGTTCTTTTATTGATAGAGAATTTATATCAGAAACTTAAACATGTTAGAAACATTGCCAGTGAAGACTGAAACATCACATTTATGTAGTCTCTAATCAATGGAACAATTGAGAGATATTACAGTTCATCAAAGAAGAGAGGTGGAGAATTCCTATGAGTATCAGCAGAGGTACAGGTAGACCACCATATGAGGGGAGGCAGGATGATATTATCAGTATCAGCAATATCTATTTTAAAAATTATAACTTATGACTCAGAAGGAACTGTACACCAATATTACACCTTTTAGGAAAATATGTTCCCCTGCCTATCTTGACAAAAATACTTTGGAAATTGAAAAGTAAAGGTAAAACTGTATTTTTATATTTCTGAAAGTGAACAAAAGTAACTGGTTTTCTTTTTATTGTCATTGTCTATGGAGCTATGAATTTTATTGAGCTATCAATACAGACTTATTTTTAAAATAAAAAAATAACTTGTAAATTATTATATATGGGTCAAGTAAACTAAATACTTCTTTAATAGTCATTAAGCATGTTAAAAATCTAAAGTTTTACACTTTTATTTGAAATCAGAATAACCTCACATAGTTTTTATTCAATATACATTAAAGACATTTCTCACTGCTGAGGAAATGTAAACAAGAATTATTAATAGAGTTGATAAGTAATATGCAATTTAGAAACAAAAATTTTGTATTTTTCAAACATGTAATGGACTACATAAA
>PVHY01011761.1:28070-47036 GCA_004024945.1 Uropsilus gracilis | reverse complement strand
GCTCTCGTTGCCCAGGGTACCACAGACTCAAGTAATCCCCAGCCTCAGCTTCCCAGGTAGCTGGAATTACAGGCATGCGCCACCATACCCAGCTATTTTTTGGAACTAGGTCTCACTATACAGGCCCCAGGCGGGACTCGAACCGCGATCCCTAGCCCCTGCCGCTTCATAGGCTGAAGCTTACAAGCTTCAGCCACCGTGCCCGGCCTAAAATCTTTGTTTTTTAAAATTTTTACCATTACTTTCGCTAGGGAATGGATCTGTGAAGTTCCTCACATCAATAGGCAGGAAACTGATTCCCTTTTGATGTTTAAGCCAGCTAATTTATTCAAAATATGTAATACATATTATATATGTGGATATGTAGGTGTATGTATAATCATTATGCTGTATACCTAAAACTCATACATTACACATTAATTATATCAATAAAATGAATACAAACTCTTAAGTATAAAATTGGTAAATTTTGCACTGTATATTTTACCACAGTAACTATGCATGCATATAACAAAATTGTATCAATTCAAAGAAAATTTTGAAAAAAATGGATATGATTTAAAAATAGATTGACTGTACACTGCAGTCTATCTTTTTCACTTCTATTCCCCACCCAAACAATTCTCACGCCTTAATAATTTTTTTTTTTTTTTGAAACTAGGTCTCGCTATTTTTGCCCATGGAACTGCAGGCTCATGTTGCCTGGGGTACATGAGCAAGTAATCCCCAGCCTCACCTTCCCTGGTAACTGGGATTACAGGCGTGCGCCATCACGCCCAGCTATTTTTTGGGACTAGGTCTCGCAGTGTTGCCCAGGTAGCACTCGAACCCTGATCCCCTGACCTCGCCGCAACTCCATAAACTGTTGCTTACAGGCACATGCTACTGTGCCCGGCCCCTTAATTTTTTTTTTTTTTTTGAGACTAGGTCTCGCTATTTTTGCCCGTGGAACCGCAGGCTCTCGTTGCCCAGGGTACCACAGACTCAAGCAATCCCTAGCCTCAGCTTCCCAGGTAGTTGGGATTATAGGCGCACGCCACCATGCCCAGCTATTTTTTTGGAACTAGGTCTCACTACGGGCCCCAGGTGGGACTCGAACCGTGATCCCTAGTCCCACCCGCTTCATAGGCTGAAGCTAACGGGCATGAGTCACCGTGCCTGTCCTTCCAGCCCTTAATATTAAGAAACATTTAATACCATTCCTTTCTTATACTCAATGATGTTATTTATCAGTATATACTTTTTTATTGTTACTATTGTTTCTTGTTTTATGCTGACTCATTTAGGTGTATTAAAGGAAGGTTTTTAATCTTCTAGAAACTTTCAATACATTTGCAGTTTTCATAAGCTAAAGAAGATTTTGAACTTTTGTCCTAGTCATTGATCACTGACTCACAGAATTGTCTACGCAATGTTGCAAAGGTCATATTCATGTTATAACAACTCCAATATAAATTTTAGTTTTTAAATTTAACAGCAAAGGAAGATATGGGAGGTCTGCTGGATATTATTCCAGTAATAAACTTATACCATATCTATTCCCTGTGACCTGCTTTATTTTCCTGATTATGTTCATTTGTGTTTTTGTTATTATGGTGTTCCATTCATTCACTTCTTCGGTAAGCCAACAAACTAATGTACTGGTATGAATATACCATAGCACACTTATTCATCCTTTAGTCACATGGACATTAGGATATTCAGTTTTGGTGTTTGTTGATTTATCTTTGCTATTTTACATAGCACTGCTGGAAGCATTTGTGAATACATCTCTTTGTACATCTCTGCAAGAATCTTAGGATTGGAGGGCCTTAAATTGGGTATTCTTTATACAGCAGGACTAACCTTTTTCAAATGAATAGAACATTTGATACCTACAACAGCAGTTTAGGAGAGTTCCGTTTATGTTTTGAATACAATTCTTATACTTTTAGAACTCTTAAATTTTGCTATTCAGGTGTGTATGAAAGAGCACTTCATTTGGATTTTAATTTGCATTTCCAGGATACCTATTGAGGTTAGGTCTCACTATTTTTGCCTGTAGAACCGCACGCAGGCTCCTATTGCCCGGGACTCAACCAAACTTGACCACAGACTCAAGAATCCCCAGCCTCAGCTTCCCAGGTAGCTGGGATTACAGGCGTGCACCAGCACACATCTGCTATTTTTTGGGACAAAGTCTCACTGTGTTGCCCGAGCGGAACTCAAACCGCGATCCCTAGCCCCAGCCGCTTCATAGACTGAAGCTTACAGGCATGAGCCACCATGCCCAACTTTACCAATATCTTTCATGAGCATAGGTGGTTTGGCAGCAGAGCTCAACATGGCCAAGTTGCTGGCCATCATTGTGATGATTTTGGTCAGGTGGTGGTCACTGATTATCTTTAATTGGGAAGAGGGTCATTATGGAAATATACAGGACCTGACACACAGTAAGTGCCCAAATATATGAATATATATTCATATATATATGAATATATATTCCATGATATATATATATATATATATATATATATATATATATATATATATATTCCATGATATATTCCATGGGTACTCCATGATATCATGGAGTACCCATTCTGGATCAGGATATAGTCTAACTGCTGATTACAATGAACAAGCAAAAAAAAATAAAAAGTGCACACCCTGCAAGAGTAAACAACAAAATGTTTCATGTCCTAGGTAATAAAGAGGGGAGAAGACTTGAAGGGTGATTATTTTAAGTAGGGTGACTAAGACCAGACTCACTGAGATGAAATTTGAGGCCTGAAGATGAGGAAGAAGCCACGATGAGGTCTGGAAGAGAGCATTTCAGACACTGGGAACAGAGAAAGCTAAGACCCTAGAGGTGGTAATACGGGAACAGTGAAGGCCAGAACCTTCAAGATGGGAATGTGGGATTTTTTGCAGTACAGTAGGAAGTGTGGCCAGAGGAAGTGAAAGGAGCAGGAGGTAAGGGTGTGGACATAACCAAGTGAAATCCTTCAAGTCCTCTAGTTTGCAATGAGGACTTAGGGTGTTCCTCTGAGCTAGATATACAGTCGGTGGTTTCTTTTCAGAGCATGGGAGAAATGAACTCTGTTACCAAAAGGTAAATTAAGGGTTATAAGTGGATTGAAATATTGAAATACTGAAAGTGGTATTTCCTTTAGATATTTGGTGCTGCTAGCAAGGAATGTTCAGCGCATCTTGAAGCAAGCACCAGGAACATAACTTCAGCACGTTGGACAGCGCAGTGCTCGTTGCCTGGAGACCAAGGACTTGGCCACTTTGGGGGCAGACTTCTAGCTTTCAAGTGCTGCAGTGCACAAAGGCTGATGCACACTGTATAGAGGGTGGAACCTTGACAACCTACTATTTGAAGAGCCGTTTGATGGTGTAAAGATGCACAGCCTGTTGGGCTGGGACTAAAGCGGGCTGAACCAGGGAGATGCTTCTATAGGGAGTATCTATAGATTCTCGATGGACCATGGAGGTGGGCGGTGAACCTAGGAATGGAATGCATTGTACCTGTTCACAGAGGGTGCCCAGGCCTGTTTCTGGACCGCTGATTCACCCCTGCAAATCACCCCAGGTGCACGAAGCATAGGGAACTGCACCTGTCAAGGGAAGCTCCCAAACCGGTGGTTGGTTTCAATAAGGGGCTTAAGGTGGTGTTAGGACACACAAACGCAGGCATGCAATTTCTGGGTAGACTGGGAAACCCAGAAACTTTGAAAGTTGGAGGTTTCAAGTATCTCTAAGGTGTAAAATAGGGGTCCTTTTAGCTGGGGGCATGAGGGTTGTGGGTAACTGCGTTGGGGGTCAGGTTGTTTTCCAGGGAACCTAGTGGGACTTTTTTTTTTTGAGACTAGGTCTTCCATTTGAGACTAGGTCTTCCAACGTTGCCCAGAGTTGTCTCAAACCGGCGGACTCAAGTGATCCCTAGCTTCAGCCTCCCAGTAGTTGGGATTACAGGCACATACCACTACACTTGGTTAAACCTAATGGAACCCCCCTCCCCCCCCATTTATCTGATGAGTGTTGAGGTAGAGGCTGTCCTGATATTTTCACAACACAGACTGGGCACTAGCTTCTTGAGATAAACTAGAAAGGCCAAATGGGGAATGACCTGCTTTACTATCTACATTCCTGCTTGGATGGCAGAGGGCAGAATTTGTGAGGCTGGACCCCCTCTCCGTGTATTCTGAAGCATTGCAATGCCCTTTCTAGACCTATTTGCCCAGTCTGGGACATGCAGTTTTAACTCCTTTGAGTTTGAGCTATGTAATTTACCAGTTCAGCAGACTGCAGCCTTAGTTTGGGTATCCCAGAACTGAAGCCCGTGTTGACTTTCAGATCATCCTCTCATACACCCATTATATATCTAATAGCCCAAAGAATTGTTCAGAGACAAGGGTCAGCTGAGGCTCTTCTCAGCTCAGAATCCTTACATGGCTCTTCATTGCCTCTGCAGTCTTTTAAGGCCCTGCCATTTTCACACTTCCTTTTGGCACCTAAAATGCTTCACCTACGGACTTCATCAGCTCTGCGATGTCCAACTGCCCAGCTGAATTCTGAGGCGTTCTGTTCCCACTGCATGGCATAACCTTCACTCCCCCCCCCCCCTCAACACACCTTGTTCTAGATTCAAATTTAACCACCCTATTTTGCTTCAAACAGGCAATCTTTCAGACACTCCTGGTCCTGGATGGGACAGGGTCCTCCTTGGTGCCTGGAAGTTCCCTAAGGACAAGGACCACGTTCACTGCCGTATTATCAGCGAGGACTGTAATATGGATACATAAATAAGACAATGACAAGGTGAGTGAATGAAACAATGAGCAATGAAGTTTCCATTTATTCCAGGATGGGTAAGAATGAGTATGAGCCAAAAAGGCTTCCTGCATCCAGAGATCTCAGGATAAACCTACAGCTTACGAGTCACACCTGGACACTGAATCCTGAGGTCAACAGCCAGATTGCAGAGGGTCAGGCAAGGTCTGTCTCTTTACAGGCAGGATGGACCCTGCTGACTATACAAATATGGTCTGATGTCAGGAGGAACAGAGAATGTTTCCCTATCAAGGTGGAGGGCAGTTAGGCATCTGAATGATGGCTTCCAGGTCAGACTGAACCTCAGTCCAGAGGGACCACCAGGCTCCCAGTGATTCTGCTAAAGTTATCCAGGTGGAAATCCTCCATATGGGTTCTTATTACTTAGAGGCAGTATGGTCCTAACCACTAAGCCCCAGTACCTCCCCTGGGATCACGTTGATATCCCCTGCGAGGCCTGCAGGCATTGTGAACCGTGTCCAGTCCCAGGCCACTAACCAGGTACCCTATCCTAATCAACTTGGTGAGCTGTGGACCACCTGTCTTTCCTGCAGATGCTTGTGATGATCTTGCTGGTGCTGACCCTGGCTGAAAAACTGGAGAATCAGCTTGGCAAGGACCTCCTCCAAGCTGGCTTCTTGGGCTTGGAGGGCAACAGTTCCAGAAAGGCCTTAATAAGCTTTCAATGAGTGGCATGGAGTTTGGGACACGCAGTTTTCTACCATTTGAGTCTGAGAGCTGTTCCCTCACCTAGTCCAGACTACAGGTTCAGCTCAGGTGTTTTCCAAGCTCAAGGTTGTCAGTCACATTTTTCTGAACCCAACTCCCTGGGGAAGCAGGTCCTGTGGACTGAGACTCCACTCTGGCCAACTGCATCACAGAACCGTCAGCAACCAATGAAGTTCCTAGGCAACTAGGGCACCAAAGGCTACATTCACCAACTGTCGTGTCGAGCCAGGTAGCCACCCTTGGCTGCCAAGATGCTGCCAGTACTGTTCTGTCCAGACTTGATGCTGGCTGTGGTGAATTCAGGCTATGCACGCAGCAATGTAGTGGAAACCTCCAAGTGTTCCTCCAAGTTCAAACCCAACAGCAAACACCTATGAAGATGACCGTATTTGAATATATATGGTCTTTGTAAATGTACTTAAGTTGCTGTAGGATCACAGTGGGCCGGATCCAATAGCTGGTGTCCTTGTAAGGAAGAAAGGAAATTTGAGAGTCAAAAGCTCACAGAGGGATGCCACATGAGGATGGAGGCAGACTTGAGTGCTGTTATGAGCCAAGGACTACCAGGAGCCCCCAGAAGCTCAGAGACAAGGAATGTTCCTGTTTCCAGAATCCTGCTCTGTTCTTGGCAATGACTTGTTCTGGTCCTACCCTTCACCATGACAGAGGAACATGAGACCAAGTACCAGCTTCCTAAGGATTTGTATCCACATCCAAAAGGCCCAGGACAGCTTTTCTCACTGACTTGAGATGCCTCCCTTCACGGTGGGTCTGAATCCACAAAATTGAATGTGGCAGAGGTCATTATCGGGAAACTGACACAAGAAGACTTGTGGTGTTGATAATACAGGGTCAGTCTGAAAGCATTTGGAGGCAGGACCAGGTATTTCTCCTGGGGGTTTCCCCCTACCCCCACCCCACCCACACCCCAGTCTTTATCCTCTCCAATGATCTCACTGTATCTTTTTGTCCCAGACCTGGATGAGTCTGGGATGATACTTCCAATAAAAGTCAGGATTGGATTCCATCCTCAGGTCTGTCTTCACCATTGTACATGCTGGAAGGGAATGTCAGGCCACCCCAAGCTTGGCTTCACAAGTCTCCTCTCTTCCCTGCTTCTCCCTGGGCTGGGCCACTTGCTACCTGGGACTGCACCTCCTCTGCTACAGCATAAAGCAAAAATTTCCCAATGTTTCTTTTAAGTGCAGAACACCTTTCTCTTCCAAGCAGGCAAATCATCATTTGAAGGCACACTTTGTTTCTGCATCAGCTGCATGGTTTTTGAGTCAAGAATGGTTTTCCATCTGCTCATAGCCATGGTTAACCAAGCACAGGAGGTCTAGGGGCTGCCTAGTGCCTAGGCCTCATACAGCACCCATCTCAAAGGATGGAAAAATGTTTCCCACAATGCAGATTGGTGGTAAGGTGAGAAGGGCTGTTCTTAGAGATGCAGCCCCAGGACTTCCCAGACAGGTCCAGGTAAGGGCAATGCAAGCACTGCCCCACCCACTCCCCAAAGCAGGACTAAGTTGGGAGGACTGCTCTGGGTTCTCCACCTCTGTCCCACTGAAATATAATGTATGAAGTTCAGCAGCATCAAATGTCCCTCAAACACTGGAAAAAAAACAGAGCCACTGCTCTAGGGAAACGTTTTAGACTAGGGCTGGACAATTGAAACAACCCCACTGTGCTGGGCAGGGGTGGCTGCTATTCTGGCAGAGGGTTCTGAGGCTGGGGATCCCAAGGCCTTGGAAACCATCACCTTGATCAAATTGGCCTTTTTCAAATTAGGTTTGACACCTATAAGAATGTTTAACTCCATGGCAACAAGAAATTGCACTTAAAATTATACCTTAACTCACAGAGCAGAAAGAAAAGCACTTGAATTGTGAGTAAATCCCACCACCAGCATCAGCCTCCATAGGATGCTCTGCAGACTGTCAGAAGAGCCAGGACATAGGATCTGCGTAATCCCATGAAAATGGATTACTAGCAGTCAGCTAGTAATCGGCCAAGCTCGGTTAGGGCCTCTAAAGACCTGAGTTGGACTCTCTGATGACCAGGGATTAGTCTGCTGCACCACCCCCCTTTCCCAGTGCTGGGAACAGAGTGGAAGAATCTGCCCGTCACACTGCTGGTGGGGCAGACACCCAGGCCTACTACTGGTGAAGTTTTTTTTTTCTTTATTTGTCTACATTCAGCTGAATTCAGATGTACTGCCTGAATGATCCAGACATACAAAAGAAACCCCACTCTTTCCCGCTGGTTTTTAAAATAAAATCTTCACTTATAAAACTGAAACACTAAAGCATTAAAATACAGAAAGCTCATTTAACTCACTTCACAAAAGCATTAACAGATGACGTATCCCCTCTGTAACTATTTAAAGACAAACTGAGTTAACACTAACACCAATTGTAAATAGACAGAGGGATACTGAACTGTAATAACTCAAGAATAACTCTACTCAGACATAAAGTTGTAATGGCAACTAACAAACCACTGAAGACACGGAGTCCCAAACACGGCTAAATATGGGTCACAGGACGGGTCACAGAAGTGACCAGCTGCACCTCACAACACAGCAACGTGGACGGGGTGGGGCAGAGGAGGCCTGGAAGGGCCGGCTGACATGTTAACTGTGATGCATAAAACTGAATCTTACAACAGGGTAAGTGCAGAAGGTACAAATCTTCGCCCCTCAGGGGCTTTATCTGTACTGGTAGTTCATGCTGTGGTCTGCATTTCTGCCATAGCCGCCCTGTGAGGACTGGTAGGAGCTGGGAGGACCGCTGTAATTCTGGCCAGACCCCGGGGAGTTGTAGTTCGACTGTGACGAGTAGCCTCCTAAGGGAGAGAGAGATGAATGAGAAGTGAGGGACAAAGAACTGGCTATAATCAGCTGTCATCTGAACTGTGATGAACTCCCTATTCTGCCCTGTTAAATTTCTTTTCAAATTATCACAGGTGGCTGTTACCTATATCCTATTAGATAGGATCATCAAACCCTGATTTGTGGGTAAATATTTGTCCAGTCACATTCACATCTGACAGCAGGAGCTCTAAGCAGGGTTTGCCTGAATCTAAGTCACAGTCACTAATCAGAAGTCACAGGTCAGACTGTTCAACCTCAGTGTCATCAGCATTTTTTAATGTAGAAGCCAACTTTTAAGAGTTGGAGATTCCTTTCCTTTTTTTTTTTTAAGACTAGGTCTCACTATGTTGCCCGGGGTACTTCCAAACCCATGGACACAAGCGATCCCTAGACTCAGCCTCCCAGATAGCTGGGATTACAGGCACGCACCACCTCTCCCAGTAGAGTTGGAAATTTCTGTCTTTAGCTTCTGCTAAACCCACACTCACACAGGGTCCCACTAACCTGAAATTTCCATTCCCTGTTCTCACACCCTTGTGCACAGCCCTGCCCAGGCCAGGCCAGACCAAGTTATCTGTGCGGCCTCAGTTGTTTCTGCATCTAGTAACCCCATGCTGTGCCATCTGCTACTTCAGGCCCACCTTGTTTGCCTTGGTATGAGCCGCCCCCAGAACCTCCGCCGTAGCCCCCGTGTGACCCTGGATTGTAGGACGACCCGCCTGAGCCGTAGCTGTTCCCGCCGCTCCGGCCTCCACTACCACTGTAGTCTGAGGGAAAGAAGACAGTGTGGTTAAAGGACCTTGTCACAGAGATGCTGAGGTAGTCCAGGGTTTGATGCTGTAGCCCTGAACACGGCAAGTCCTAGGCTGAGACCCTGGACCTTTGCAGATGTCCCTGCAACTACTTCAATTTGACACAGGTCAGTTTGTCAACCAAAAGTACTAGTGAGAGCCCTTCACTGTGTCCTAAATCAGCAGAACATCAAGTTTTAAAGCCCAGTTCCATCCTGACTTCCTACCTGCTCCTCCAACCCAAGCTTCTCAGCAGTTTTGAAGCATGTAACCAGCCCCATACCCAGGTGAACCTCCTGTCCTTCCCCAGGTACCACCATACTCTTCCCTGGTTCATGCACACAGCATCATTTTAAATCCTCTGCCCTGCTGCTGACCACTGTCCTATCACAAAGAACAAGTGCACACCTACAGGTCCCCGGCAGGACCACTGGGTCTGTACAGGAAGTGCAGGAAGAAGTAGAGTAACTTGGCCTCATTAGGAGCTGGATGAAATGCTGTCTCTAGAGCCGATCCCTGGAGGTCACCTTGCAGTTTCTGGCCCAGACTGAGACTCCACCCTGGTGCCCCAGTCTCGCACAGGTGCTCCATTACACCTGCCTTCAGGGAAGGCAATGACAAGACACTGGGGTCTGAAGGGCTTCTGCCTCCACGATTTTCCTTATACCCGCCCTGCTGTCAGTACTGCCCTGTTTCCTTCCAGTCCCTCAAAGAGCAGGGCAAAGCTGCGTTTCTGCCACTCCATGGCTGTGCTGCTGACCCACCCCGGCTGGGCCGAGGGGCATGGAAAGCCAACTCACTGAATTTGCTCTCATAGTTGTAGTCAGAGCCGCCCCCGCCTCCAGGGGAGCTGTAGGAGTTCGAGTAGGAGTAGTTGCCTTGTCCATGATTGTAGCCTTTTTGTTTGCCCTGTGGGGGCCCATAGTTGCTGTACTGGCTCTGGTTGTAGGACTGCTGCTGGCCTTGGTGAGACTGATAGCCTGAACTGTAGGATGGCTTCTGTTGGCCCCCATGTGGCTGCTTCTTTCCAGCATGTTTCGGGGGCACAGGTGAGTTGTAGTTGTCACCTTGATAGTAGGAGCCGTAGCCAGAGGAGCCCCCGCCGCCCCCGCCGCCGCCACCACCGGCATTGCCAGAATGCCCTCCATTGCTGTAGAATTGACCTAAACAGGAAGGCAGTGGGTCAGGCAAGGTATCTGTGCGTGAAGAGGGAAGAGGAGGAAGGTCACAGCTGTGTGCCCTGAAGGCTGACCCCCAAAGCCCACTGCCCAGGCCAGGGGCAGGAGAGAAGAGCAGTGGCTCCAGTCCTGACATCAGCCTGGCTTAGGCAGCCCAGCCTTCAGCTCCACTCACCCAGCAGCTGATGACAACAATGGATCTTTGCCAAGCAGCGCCCCGACAGCAGCTTTTGCAGCAGATGTCAACATTACAATGAGATGGGCTCCAAGAGCAGGATGACATTCACAACTAGCTGACTGCTACCCAGATGTCCCGAATGGAGACAGGAAAAGCAAAGCCCCAGAGAAGCAGCCAGCCACCCCCACCCTCACTGTGCTGGGAAAGGCTCTTCAGGTTTAAGCCTTGATAACCCCAGGATTAAACTCTTTAACAAGGTCCCAAGAACTGGTATTCCTGGAAAACCAGCTAGACTAACCAGGGTTTTGGAGGAGTAAAAGGAATTTAAGCTCAAACTTAGGGTGTTTTTCCGATGTGACTGCTGCAGACATGTGACTCAAAGAGTAATTCCAAAGCCCCATGGGGAACAAACTGGCTAACACTAGGATCAGATTGTCCAGGCAGGGTCTCATGCTCTTTTCTCACTCAGACCCTTCAGAGGCCACTCCTTATTCCCAGCACAGTTGCTGGGTGCAGATGGGACTGACCAGGACTGACACGCGTGCAGCAAAACCACCACATTCTCAGGTCCCCCCCAAGAATGTGATGGTTAGGACCCTCCTGGCCCCCACCACTGGTCTCTGGATATGGGTAATATAAGGGAACCAACACTCCACTTCCCTATGCAGTGCTCTGGTGAACAAACCAACAGGGATAGGTCTGCTACGGTGAGGTGGAAGAATGGGTGGTTCTCGAGCCCAGTGCTCAGTTCCCGATGCTCACACTGCACCAAGGCAACTCCAGAGCAGGTGAGTTAGAGGACACTTTTGGTGGCTGGTGCTGCCCATGTTTACAGATGGCAGGGTAGTCCCACTAGGCCTAAGGTGGTAGGAGGGGAGCAGGAGAGGGAAAGGGTACCCTTGAACAATGCCTGTCCTTTTCTTCCACATTTATCACCCAGTGACCTCTGCCTGCCTTTCTGGTGGGGCCAATTTAGGAGTCCTCCTGTGCCTTCCACCCATTGGAGATATGCACCCCACATCAGTGGTTGTTTGCAAAATAATTTGGATAGAACTGATATGTGACATCAGTTTATTTCCTTCAGGCAGGCACCCCCACCCCCCTTCACAAAGCCAAAACACCACGGCGCAGGACATGTCTCACAATGCCAGAGAGCAAACATACGAAGGCCCATTGAGGAGGCTTCAGGACAGACAGCTTCAGAGCCCTGCCACCTCAGCAGCCCCAAGTCCTGCACTGAGCCCTCCTTGCCCCTCAAACACTGGAATGAATGACAACACCAAGTCCTGAGGGCTTGTTACTTTGACATGTATTGAAAAAAAAATAATAAAGGGAAGGGGAGGTTTTCATTGTCATTCAGGAGAACTATTTCCTGGTATAAAAGACATTATTCTCAAACAATAACTTTCTAAAAAAACAAAACAAAACACATCATGCAATCAAAGTTTTAAAAAATTTCACTTAATGTTTCAAACCTCTGGGAACAAATTATGTAGTAACTGTTGGACTAGGCTTTTTTTGCCTGAATCAACGCACAATCTTGCAAGTCAATGCAGAGGCACGGCTTCACTGCAAAAAAAGAAAACTGCTGGCCAAGGCCCACAACATATTGGTTTCTAAGCAAGACTCCTCTGCCATGAAACAGGAGTCTAAGTAAAGAGCCAAATGCCTCCGTGTACCTGTGCACACAGGGAGGAGCAGTATCAAGTCTGTACCCTGAGCGGGCCCTGCAGATGCGGAGATCTTCATGGGCAAGCTAAGGTATACATCAAACTAATTATTTTTCAAAGTCCCATTTAAAAAAAAAAAAAAATCTAGAATTCCATACACATTTGCAGCTCTGATTAGGACTTGCAAAATTCCACGTTCTCTCTCCCTTCAAGCCTGTCTGTTTCTTTGCACTAGTAATGGAAGCACAGTTTTGATACCTTTGAGAGTTCACCTTAAGCTAAACCAGCCACAGAGTATCACACCCCAAACAACAACCCACCAGAGTGTTTACAAAAGGCGGGAGAGGTTAACTCAGCACAAGATACAATTGCCCCACGTTACCCACATTTTACATGCTCAGATTGAAAAAAAAAAAAAAATGCCAGTTGCTTTGAATTCAGATGGTGATGAGATCATTTTCATTACTGTCAAAGGCATCAACCAGATTTGGGAATTTGTTAAAAGATTAAAAATTCATACAAAACCTGCTGTAAATTAAGACAAAGGTAGATTAAAATGTATTATTGTCTGTCTCTTAAATAAAGTAATGCTTTCCATAAAAAGCAAAGGTGGGCTTTTGCCTTGATGCTGACCAACGCTGGCTCTAGAATTCTGTGCAATTCTGCACAAAAATGCTTTCTCTGAAAATTGTTTTCCACTTATTGTGAACTTCAATATGACCAAGTTCAAAGGCAAATCACGATAAAAACTGCCATTGTCTTAAATTCTGCAGGCTAAGAGTTTCAGACAAGCTGCGGTGAAAAGCCACGGTTGAGAAACCCAGTGAAGCACAGGGGCACAGCACGGACACTTTGGGTTTTGGAGTTCGAGAAAATTGGAGTAAAAAGTTGATTTTGTGTGCAATACTTTTAGATGCTCTAGGAAGACCCAAAATCATGATAGCCGTAGCAGTCTGTGAAAAAGTCACCTACAAAAGGGGGAGACAGAGCAGAGAAAAAAAATTAGAATTCTTTTGAAAAATGGCACAGAGCGCCACATTTGAAATTCATGTTTTAGATTTCTCTGCTCCTGTAACCCCCCAATGAAGGCTCCTTCTCAAGACAAGAGCTGTGCACTGTCAAGAAATGTATATCCACAGGATTTGTTGCTTCACATGGCTTAAAGCAGAGAAATTTAAAATTTTAACTTTCAAGGACCTTTCAAGTCACACAAGTATGTGCTTAATACTTAAGAGTAAAATACAATTCTTCAGACTGGGGGCTGGAGGGCCATCTGACCTAATACCCAAGAAGAGATGCATACCACTTCTAAGTCTCAGGGAGGCTGCTGCTGGTGGGCCACCTGCACTAACTCAAGCATAGGAGCTAAGCTGTAGCTGTTTCCCAAGCTCAGACAAAATATAAACAGACACTTACTGTAGCCAGCTGTCGCAGAGTTGCCTCCATATCCATAGCTGCCATACCCAGCACCTGGAAAGAAACAGAGAGGGTTACCAGGCAGGAGAGGGCTGACCTGCCTCCCAGCAGCTTAACCCAAGGCCAGGGAGCAAGTTGGATCCTCACACACAGTGCAGTATGAGTGCAGTGCTCACCAGCATTCATGTAGCCTCCGTGATTGGCGCCACCAAATCCTCTCCCTCTCCCTCGACCTCGGATATTCCCTCCTCTTCCCCGCCCTCGAAGATTCGGGGGCGGGGGCACCTCATTGTGCATGGGGCCTCCCATGCCAAACCCAGGGTTATGTGGCTATATGGAGAGAAGAAAATCAAGTTACATGTGCCTCATACATAAATCACAGCATTTGTGCCAATACCAGCACTCTCAGGGACAGCCGCTTACCTTTGCAGCAAATTTCGGGCCTCCTCTGACAGGCACAGGGGCTCTCTTCTTCTTGTTGGCTTCAAGGGCAAGAGGGGCATCAGGGAACAGCTTTTCAAGTGCAGCAAGGGCTGCATATGCTTTTGCCACCTTTTTATTTGAACCAGCACCTTGAAACTTCTGTCCATCCACTTCAACCTATGAAGAACAGGTGTGTGTTGGGAGTGCCCCATGCCTTCCCTGCATTGGGGGGACTGCATGCAAATACCCCTCTGTCCCTCACCTCCATGACGAAGCGCTTATCATGGCTGCCCCCAGTCTCTGAGATGAGTTCGTACTTGAGGCCACGCCTCTTCTCATTCAGCTCCATAACTGGGTTCTTGCCATGTTTTGTCAGGATCGGCCCCTGCTGTTTTACGTTCTCAGGGAAAACAGAAGAGAACCAACAAACTCAGTTAAGGGCTCTGGCTCTTAAGTATGCACAGGGCATTGCAGCTGAGGCCCTTGCTCCATTTACCTTGCTCTCCCCCACAGTGAGCCCCTGAAAACTCCATACCATGACCACTGCCCCCTCTCCACCCCATCTCTGGGTCATCTTAGCCCACTCCAAGGAGTAAAAACCCTTCTCAGCTGAGGGTCAAAAGCTCATCCCCCTCACCCTCAGCGTTCTCTCCAGATTCCTATACTAGGTCACACTTTTGGGGAAAACAGCAAGAACTGACTGCCCAGCTTCCAGGACTCAGGGTTGCCCACTCCATTCTAGCACCCACCATGTGCTCACCTCGGCGGTGGGATCAGACGGGAAGGTAGCACTGGGAGCTGAGACAGTCTCCACCACAGGGGGAGGGGCCACCACAGTTGGCTTTGCCTCTGTCTCCTCAGCTGAGTCTTCCCCCTTGCTGGAGTCCCTGCCTTCAGCACCAGTAGGTAGGCCCATGTCCTGTAACACCTACAGCAGAGAGACCAGAGAGCATTCACTCAGTAAGAAGGGCTTGGCAGGGGATCACCCACATAATCCACACACCCTAGAGATCCAAGTTTGAAAGTTCCAGAGTTGTGTTCAGCAATACAGTGTCTGTCTTTTGACTCCCTTAAGATATCCTGATTCCCAGCCAGGCTTGGAGATACTACGTCAATACAAAAGAAGCATCCTCCCACAAATGATTAGCAAAACTTCAAAAAATTTAATACTTTAAGCGTTCATTAGTCCTCCCTACAATTCTTGCTATATCCGTACCAAGAACTAGAGAACAATGGCTCTGATGGAGCCTAAGATGAAGTGGTTTTGCTGTTCAAAGCACACATTGTACCATGCCATCAGCTACACTTACCTTAACGGCCACATGCAGCTTGGCCGTCTTTTTTGATGGTCCAGAAGCTTCAAACGAGTTGCCATCTACTTCCACAGACATGGTGAAGATGGGGGCATGGACTGGCCCCGTCTGAGACACCAGTTTATACTGCAACCCTGGCTTTAGCTGGTTTAGTCTCATCAGTGCATTCATGGCTTGGGGTGGCTCTGCCTTTTCCTCTAGCAAGAAAATCAAAACTATTATGGACAAGAGTTCACCGGGGATCTGCAGTTCCTTCTGAACTGGGGAAGAGGGGGGGATCATTCCTGAGGGTCTTCTGTGGGGAATAAGATGGCCACTCCATGCCATGGTCCAGCCTGCACTCCCAGGTACCACAGTCACCCCATGTATTCTGTAGCCTCTACTGTAGTCAGTCATATTAAAAAAAAACAAAACAAAAACACCCTCAAATATCACATCTAAAGTCAAAGCTATCACTTCAGGTGGGAGGGAACCATGAATTAAGAAAGAGTCAGACAGAGCACAATATAAGGACCACTAATGAAGGCATGTACCTTTTTTCTGAATCTTCTTCTTTTTTTTGCTGGGAGACTTTTCCTCCCCATCTTCCTCCATTGGGCGTTTCATGGGTGTAATGGCGTAGGTGGTACTGGGAGGGATTTGAACTAAAAGAGATCAGAAGCAGCTGAGAATTCAGATGGGTGCTTTGCTCATAGCCCAAGATGTCACAGCCAGCCCAGGCCCCCTAGGCATGCTTACCCGTGTAGTCCACTGGGTTTTCATTCTTTGGTTTCTTGGGCATCTTAGAAGGCAGGGGGTCCATGCCCAGGACTTTATGGAGCTGGCCAAACGCAGCAAGACGCAAAGCATGCTGGAGAAGGGGAAGAGGGCTCTAATTCAGTCACCCTGCACCCCTGGCCAAGCTGTATGTGCTCACTAATGCCTTCTGGAAGAGGTGGGAACTGAGGAGGTTGCTAATGGTCTCCCCTAGAACAGCAAGGGGGGTCCCCCAGCAGCTAGGAAAGGGCCTGGGTCTGACTGCCAGGGCCCAGCCTTGCTGTGGGGGAAGGCCAGTCTGTGACCACCCCCCCTAAGGAGGAATACAGGAGATCCCAACCTGGGGACTGGTTGCCACACGGAGTCATATGGTGGGCTTGCAGGGGAAGAACCCCTAGAGCAGTTCACACAGTAAATATATCTCCCTGCTGGACTCAGTGTCTGAAAATGGCACTCGAGCAGGCAGGGGTAGCAGGCAGACAACCATGTGTGGCACCAGAGGAAAAGAAGCAACCCAGATTGGGGAGCCCTGTATCAGGTGTGATCCCTTCACCTTTGGTCCCCGACCTGAATCTTTGAGTCCAGTGGCTACCCTGAGAATACCCAGTAATGGAACTGGAAGCCAGTGATTACAGACTGGGTAAGGGCTGACGTTGGCAATGGCGATGACTATACCTGCGCACTCTGTGTGATATCTTCCCGTTGCTGTCTGTCTAGATGCCCAATAGCATCAGTGGCTTCTTTTTCACAAGGGTCATAAATGCCAGAACCATCTGAAGGCAGGAAACAAGGAAGATATGCAGAGGATTATCTTTTAGCATCTCGGAAGACTGGTGCTGGCTGAGGGAACCAGGTGCGTGTTACCCCCCACGCCCCATCCACACCCAGCTCTGGAAAACACACTGAGCTTGGTGACCCACTCAGCATCCAGCCCGTGAGAGAAATAATGCACGTGTCTCAGAGCAAGGAGCTCGTGTGGGAGTGGGTCACCACTGCCCAGGATCCGCCCGAGTCACAGCTGCGGAGCCAACACAGGGCTGGATATGATGGTGCAAGAGGGTAGTCACATGCTTCATTCCTAGGGGGACACGGGGCTGCTGCTGTTGCCCTAACCCAGTCAGGGGACCCACCAGGAAATGATCTCAGTGCCTCAATCCCTGTCCTTTCCCTACAACTTGCAAAGCACAAAACCCCAACCTGGCATCACGATGCCTGAAGCCAGGCACTCCAGCACCCTCCGCAGGGCCTCGCCAGCACCCATCGGTCTGTTGGCTGTGCCAATGGATTTCTCACAGAGAAGCTCGAGGGGCTGTAAGGCAAGAGAGACAGTCAGTGTGTAGAAGACAGTGGGCCAACCCTGAGGATCTGTCATTGCACACAAGCCTGCAGACTGGGCTGGAGAGGAGGGTATCACTGCTGCCCATGTTCAGATTGGATAGGATACCTAAAGGAGTACTCAACCCACTTTTAAGGGGTCAGGTGTTAAATCTTGGACTATGTAGGTCAAGAGGCAAAGTGAAGGCTACTATGTAGGTACTTATAGTTAACATGTAACAAGTGAAAAATACAAAAAATATAACTCTAGGCTGTATAGGTAGCTGGCTGAAATTGGTCATGGGTCCCAATTTGCTGATCACTGTCCAAGAGCAGCCACAAAGGCTCCTTAGTAAAGTGGAGGAAATCAGAGTAAATATGCCTCATCACCTCCCTCTGCACACCCTGAGATGTGTCTTCTCCATGGAGGGTACTGGTCATGATCTGGTCCCCACCCAGGCTGTGGTGTCCTGGATGCCATACTCAGTATGACGCTCTGCCACTCCCCAAAGGGCCACTTCAGCCCAGCAACCATCCATTCTCCTGGGATGTGGGAAAAGGGACACAAGATTCCCTGATTATCATAGCTACATGTTGCCTTACCCATCCTCTGAGGGGTCCCCAGGTGGGCACACGAGTACACAGGTCCCTCAGAACCCGGATGACAATGACACATGACTTCAGTCCATTGGCTCTAGCCTAGAGGAACAAAGCACAGGTTCTTTACACAATGGCACCTTCCTGAACACAAAGCAAACATGAACAACACAAGTTTCACAGTGCTACTGTGTCAAGGGTCGATGGTGAATATTCACGACCATCAAGTATGTGGTCAACAGCAATTTCACCACGTGCATGAGAATATTATTACTCTTGGCACAAAGCAGCAGCAGCCCACCTACTCAGTCACAAGCCTCCTTTGGGGTGCAAAATTTGTTTACGCGTGCTCCTTTAGCAACTGCAGGCTTGCAGGTGCTAAGTTTGGCACGGCAGTCTTCAATGTTACAGAAACTTTATGGTGCAAGTTAGCCAAGTTAAAACTTAGGAATTCTCTACCGAAAGACAAATAGAAGAACAAAATGCAAACCTGGAACCACTTGGCGTGTCGGAGGGACGCCAAGGCAGCAAGGCATTTCTGCCTGTCCAGAACGTCCGGGGGGTCGTTGACTGATAGCGTTTCTATTCATGGATGGAATAAGAAGACAAGGTACAGTTTGACCAAGGGGTTTCTGTCAGGTGGAAAGGGGATGTGGCAGCTTCCTAAAGGGCAGCTGAGGCTCCCAGAACCTCAAGTCATCTCCACCCTTGACCAGGGAAGGAGAAGTTAAGAGTATTTAACTCTGCCTGCAGAAGAAATGGTAAAAATCGGAGGCCCCTCCAAAAAAAAAAAAAAAAAAAAAAAAAAAAAAAAAAAAAAAAAAAAAAAAAAAAAAAAAAAAAAAAAAAAAAAAAAAAAAAAAAAAAAAAAAAAAAAAAAAAAAAAAAAAAAAAAAAAAAAAAAAAAA
>PVHY01011761.1:0-19051 GCA_004024945.1 Uropsilus gracilis | reverse complement strand
ACTCTAAATTAACAAGATGTTGACCCTCAGAAAGCATAGTCTAAAAGTGAAGAGCGGGCCGGGCACGGTGGCTCGTGCCTGTAAGCTTCAGCCTATGAAGCGGCCAGGGCCAGGGATCGCGGTTCGAGTTCCGCCTGGGACCCGTAGCGAGACCTAGTTCAAAAAAAAAAAAAAAAAAAGAGCTGGGTGTGGTGGCGTGTGCCTGTAATCAATCCCAGCTACCTGGGAAGCTGAGGCTGGGGTACCCCGGGCAATGAGAGCCTGTGGTTCCACAGGCAAAAATAGCGAGACCTAGTCTCAAAAATAAATAAATAAATAATAAATAAATAAAAGTGAAGAGCGGTCAATGTTAAGCACCTTGCTATATCTAAGCTGGATTCTCATCCATCTGACAGCAATAGCTGATGTGTAAAACTGTATTTATTCAACAAACACTCAAAAAGTACTTCATGCCAGACACGGGCATGTTGTTGGCACATATGGGCTGGATATTGGGACAGTGAGAGATGTGGCAGGCAAGTAGTCCCTATTCTCCTTAACACATCTTAAAAGGAGAACTTTCCTACAAGTTTAACTTGTAGCAGTAGCCAATACCTCACTGTACATTTATCACCTCTTCATTTCATATTCCTCCTCCACCACAAACACCAAATGTGGAGACTTGTAACAGAGCTTATACTGATATTCCAGATGGCTAAACCCTTTTCACTATGAGTTTTATATGACTGATATTGTCTAGAGCCTATCAAAGGAGCTCTTGAGAGCAAAAGTATATTCCCCTGGTAGATGACACGGGACATACTAGGAAAGTCTGGATTACATCAGAGTGTCAGAAAGTTAGGAGTACTCAGAAACCAATACAAGCTTGATCAAAGGACACAGAGGAGTAGACTAGAGAGTTCCTATAGGCTACATCTGTGGTAATTATTAAAAAAGGAAAAATGCTTCCACCTATCTGGAGTCCCAGAAGGTAAAAACTAATCAATAGTGGGAAAAAATTCAGACCAGGGGATGTCTGAGTGACAATGCAGGGATATCTGGGTCCAAGGAACCTTTCCAGGGTGATGTCACAGCCTCCATCTTTGTAGGGGTTATCAAACCTCACTGAAGAATAAACTCAAGATTGAGCCAGGCACAGAAGCACATGCCTTTAAGTGCAGCTACAGAGTGCTGCTGAGACTAGAAACTGCTTCAGTCCGCGATTAGAGAGTCAAGACCTGCCTGGGGCAACATAGTGAGACCTAATCTCAAAAGATAGCTAGGCGTGGTGGGGTGCGCCTATAATTCCAGCTACCTGGGAATCTGAGCCCTGGGCAAAATAGAGAGACCTAGTATCAAAAAACAAACAAATAAATAAATGAACTGAAGGAAAAATAGAATAGATGGACAGCATGCATAAAACTGTCACCTTCTGCACATTTGAAAATATAATGAAATGTAAACGTACCACTAAAATTGGTTAAGCATGATAAATTTTATTATATGAGTGCATGAGCCCATATAATGCTTAAAAGAGAAAGAAAAACACCATTTTGTCATCAATGAAGACAGTTCTTTCCAATTCCATTCTCTGAAATTGCTGAAGGTTCAACTGAAGTTCACCAGCAGTGGATGCAGATGATGTCTACCAAAAACACCATCTGAGCCAGGCACGGTGGCGTGTGCCTGTAAGTGCCAGCCTGTGGAGCACAGGTGAGACTGGGGATCATGGTTCGAGTTCCACCAGGGGCAACAAAGCGAGACCTAGTTCCAAAAAAATACCCGGGCATGCGCCTGTAATCCTAGCTACCCAGGAAGCTGAGGCTGGGGATTGCTTGAGTCTGGTACCCCGGGCAACGTGAGCCTGCAGTTCCACAGGCAAAAACAGTGAGGCCTAGCTTCCCCCTCCCCCCAAAAAAAAGGGGACTCTGGCAGGGGCTCCACCAACTGATTCAAATGGGCAAGTTACAAATTACTAATTAGCTGAACTAAAGCAAAGGTTTAAAAACTAGAGTTAATGCTCCTTTGCAGGGTAACAACGGCGGACCACCTTGTCTTTATATAAGCCCAGATCTGTCATCCATATCAACTGCTCTGATCCTGAATACCAGGGAATCCAACTTGTCAACAGACTCTGGGTCAGCACAAACGTCCTTTTCAAATTATCAGCAAAGAACACTATTGGCAAGAAGCCCACAACATCCACCTAGACGCAACACTCCACCACCCTTAGCTACCTAACTTTTTCTGAAACTAGGTCCCACTACTTTTGCCCATGGAACTGCAGGCTCACGTTGCCCGGGGTTCCACGGGCTCAAGCAATCCCCAGCTTCAGCTTCCTCAGCTGGGTTACAGGCGCATGCCACCATGCCCAGCTATTTTTTTGGAACTAGGTCTCACTACATTGCCCGGAGCAGGACTTGAACCTTGATCCCTGGTCCCCACCATGGCTTCCTAGGCTGGCACCTACAGGCACGTGCCACCGTGCCCGGCCAGCAACCTAACTTTAAACAAAAGCCGAAAAAGGTGCACAAAACTATCCCTGCAACCACGTTTATTACCCAAGCATATTAGCTCGGGGCAAAGCCTTACTTTCACCAGCCCAGTCTCTATGAAAAGGGACCCAAGGAAGAGGAGTGAAAGAGCAAAGCACCAGGATTTTAAACAAGACCTCTGTGTGTTTGGGAGATGTTCCTAACACAAAGTATCAGGTTTCTTTCTTTTGTTCTGGAAACCAGGCTACCTAGAGCATGCAGAGCTATAAAGTTTAAACCACGAAATGCTATGATTGTGGTGCAATAACCATCTTTCTGACCCCTTGATAATTAAAACAGGATGGTCAAAGCATTTAACTGTCAGAAAAGAAACATACCTCATTCTGGTACATATGGTTGAACAAATGTTTGCAGAATGAACAGGTGTAGTGGCAATACCCTGACAGGCATGATTTTACTTATCTTCAGGGGTGGATCACCCATCCAGGATATTTCACAAAAATCATAAGAGTGGGAGGAATTATCCTGAACTGAATGACTCTCTTTAAAAAGGATTCACCCTCAACAAATGAAGAATGTTACAGAGAATAAGAAAATTCTAGAGAATAATTAATATCGTTTAAGAAAAATTCCCCCTTTTACAATTTCCCCTTCTGTAGCTAAGTAATCTATGAACAATTTCAATAATCTATTGAATTATAACCAACCTCTATTTTGCAATGACAACAAACTTCCCCTAGAGCAAAATTTAGAAATAAATGGAATTAAACTCTAAAAAAGATTCACCCTTGTTCCTGGTTTCTTGACCTCTGAAGCTAGTCTATCTTGGAAAGTGAAGTAAAATGATACAAAACACAATTCTCAGTTACTTCTCTTTTACATATTCACCCCCACCTAAGACATCAAGAAAACAATTTTAACAAAGGAATCCAAACAAAGATGCAAATCCAAAATCTGGTTATGGAAGACACTCTGAAATATATTTTAACCTAATAAAATTCTAAGATCTGATGCGCTGGTTCCCAGTACTGTCTGCAGTAAGTACTTTTATTGGTTCATTCTGAGGTGTAAAGTTAGAGAGAGATCTTCACAAATATTTTCAATTAAAAGGACTGCCCTTGGCCGGGCAAGGTGGCACATGCCTATAGGCGGCAGCCTAGGAAACTGCAGCTGGGGCCAGGGATTGCAGTTCAAGTCCCGCTGGGGGAACATAGCGAGACCTAGTCCCAAGAAAATAGCTGGGTGTGGTGGTGCATGCCTGTAATCCCAGCTACCTGGGAAGCTGAGACTGGGGATTCCTTGAGTCCGTGGTACCCTGGGAACATGGGCCTGCGGTTCCACAGGCAAAAATAGGGAGACCTGGTCTCAAAGAAAATAAAAGGACTGTCCTTTATGTCTATTTCTCTCTCATATTTTTATGTTGAAATATTATTTTTCCTAGTAATGAAAATGGATTTGGTGGTGCCGGGCACGGTGGCTTGTGCCTGTAAGCTTCAGCCTATTAAGCGGCAGGGGCTAGGGGTAGCAGTTCAAGCCCCGCTCGGGGCAACACGAGACCTAGTGCCAAAAAATAGTTGGGCGTGGTGGTGCATGCCTGTAATCCCAGCTACCTGGGAAGCTGAGGCTGGGGACTGCTTGAGTCCGTGGCACCCCGGGCAACGAGAGCCTGCCGTTCCACGGGCGAAAGAAAATGGATTTGGTGTATAATTTTTTTTTTTTCTCCAAACAGGCAGCTGAGCAGTCATTCCTCTGTGAAGACACAGCACAGCAGAAGGTTTGACATACTACAAGTGTAAACTACCAAACTGTCTTCAACATGCTCTTCAGGCAGTAAAGAGATGAGGAAAGTGCTTAGCAAGTCTTCCACACTGGGGAGCAGGGGACTGCCTCCCAAAAAATGTTAAGTATTAATAACATGCAGACTGTGAATTACTTTCATGGGTATAGGTACATTTTTTAAATGAAATTATTCATTTTGAGGTAATTGTAACTTCATATGCAGTATAAAAAGTAACAAGGAGAGATCAAATGTACCTTTACCCAGACCTCCACAAAGGTTATATCTTGCAAACTAAAGTATCCTAACCACAATACTAATCTTGATACAGTCAGATGCATGTGGCTGTCCTTACAAGAATACCTCCAGTTGCCTGAATAAAGAAACATTCATCTTCTAATAACTCCCATGTCTAATTCCTAGAAACCAGAAACACTTGTAGTATTAAAAGATCATGTAAAACTAGGTTATAGAGTATGTGTATCCTCTCAGCTCAGGACTGGTTTATTTCATGTAGCACAACTGCCTCAAGATTCATGTCAACAGTTCATTCTTCCTCATTGCTAAATGGTAACCCACAGTATGACTTAGAGCACAGTTTGACCAATCACCCACTGAAAGATACTAGTTATTAACTATTATAAATGAATCTGTTATTAACATTTGTGTAATGGTTATTGGGTAAACATAAACAGAGAAAATGTCCAAGAGTAAAGCTATGGTAGCTGCCTGTTTGCTTTTGTAAGAAACTGCCAGATGGCCGGGCACGGTGGCTCGTGCCTGTAAGCTTCAGTCTATGAAGCGGCCGGAGCTAGGGATCGCGGTTTGAGTCCCACCTGGGGCCAGCGAGACCTAGTTCCAAAAAAATAGCTGGGCGTGGTGGTGTGCACCTGTAATCCCAGCTACCTGGGAAGCTGAGGCTGGGGATTGCTTGAGTTCGTGGTACCCCGGGCAACGAGAGCCTACAGCCCCACGGGCAAAAATAGCAAGACCTAGTCTCAAAAACAAAAAAACTGTCAGTTATTCCAGAGTTGACCGAAATTGTCTAAATTTACCTTCTTACCATTCTGTCAGTTCATACATCTGCTTTACAAATCTGTGGTCATAAGTAAGCTCTTGCAGGAGAGTCCACAGACCTCCCTGTTTATGGAGCTGCCATTATCATCCTGTAAGGATTCTGCACAGGTCATCCACAGGACAAGTTACGTGCCAATAAGAGCCACAAGGCTGAGCTGGTTATTTCCACATTGTTGACATTTAGACTAGCTTTTAAATTATGAATACAGAGCAGAGATTAACCTACAGCCAGGCATGGTGGCGCATGCCTGTAGGTGGCAGCCTAGGAAGCCACAGTCAGGGATGGGGATCGTGGTTCAAGTCCCCGCTGGGGGCCCGTAGGGAGATCCAGTCCCAAAAAAATAGCTGGGCGTGGTGGCGCGCGTCTGTAATCCCAGCTACCTGGGAAGCTGAGCCTTGGGGATTGCTTGAGTCTGTGGTACCCGGGGCAACGTGAGCCTGCGGTTCCACAGGCAAAAATAGCGAGACCAAGTCTCAAAAAAGATAAAATACACACACAGATAAGAAAAAAGAAAAGTAGTTCAAAGGCAAGCAACAGAAAATTGCTGGAAGCAATAGCAAAAAGCCTGGAAGGTTATCCTAGCTTACCCTTGAGTTTGACCCACAAACCTAATGAAAACAATTTTAAGGGCTGCTTGGATGTTCAAGGAAAATTATTAAAGACTCAAACTGACAAAAGACCCTATTCTCATCATCACCTAAATTTATAAAAATAGTACCAAGTACATTTGCATTCCAATAAAAGGCTACACATTCAACTTGATGACTAAACCATCCTTGATGACATGATTCACAACTATATGGCCATATGACAGTAACTAATTCTCCTCCTGAAACTAGTGGTTACTTTTTCAATTTTTTCATTATATTAGACAACTAATGAGACGAGAAAAAATTCAAATTTCAACTGCCTATCACTTTCACAAACATCTGAAAGTAGCACACGTTACATGTCTGTCTGATTTTCTAATTATTATTTATAGTGGGATCATGTTTAAAGTCCTGTCTTGGAAAAATTTCACAAGGATTTAGTAGAGTATAAATATTCCAATAGACGATTTTTGAAAGCCAGTACACTGACAAGGTGCCTAACAAGTAGCTGCTTGCCCTGTTTTCATTATTATGATACTGACTTTAGCACCACACAAAAAGGCAGACCATCTTATCAAAAATAACGGGAAAAAAAAGAGGCAAGCTAGTTTTGAACAAAATTGTCAAATGCTGCATCAGGAAAATGAAGTTAGCCCCACACCTTTCAGGGCTTAAATTCCCTTGAGTAATAATGTGTAGATGCCTGTCAAACCATGATCTCTAATTCCAAACCCTTCCACTAGAAATAGAAATCAAAATTTTCTCTCAGGGCGGGCACGGTGGCTCGTGCCTGTAAGCTTCAGCCGATGAAGCGGCAGGGGCTAGGGATCCTGGTTCAAGTTCCACCTCAGGCTCGTAGTGAGACCTAGTTCTAAAAAAATAGCTGGGTGTGGTGGTGCGTGCCTATAATCCCAGCTACCTGAGAGGCTGAGGCTGGGGATTGCTTGAGTCTGTGGTACCCCGGGCAACGAGAGCCTGTGGTTCCATGGGCAAAAATAGCGAGACCTAATCTAAAAAAAAAAAAAAATTTCTCTCTTCCAGGATTTGTTAAGATAAACAGCACCCAAGATATAAAAAGCCTAGAAAACTTCATTCCAATGACGCTTCAGAAAACAATTCAAATGAAATGTTGCCATTTGGTGAGACATACCTAATACTAGATGGTGACATTTACACATCTTTCAAAACCACACAAGATTAATCAACTTACGGACAAAGTATAATATAATAGTAAGTACAAGGAGGTATCTATCCAGGTTTCTTTAAGAATCACTCCAGCTGAATAGTAAACTTAGAAGGAACTAGGGAGGTGAGTGAGAGCAGTAGATAAGAAGGGGCTGGCTGGCTTAGCCCACAGGAAAGTTCTAAAACCTTTTTCCGAAGTTGAGAACATTTCCAATCTACACATCTTGCTGAAGCCTGAAGATGGAAAAGATGCTGCCTGATGTTACCTAAAGGGAAAAGACTTAAGACTATAACTATAGAAAGTTCTTTCCTCACTGATTCCACCTGCCTCTACCTGGAAAATTTAATTAGGGGAGCAGGAAAATAAACACCAGGTATGTGACATCAAAATATTAGCAGTCTTTGCCAGGAACAGTGGCACGTGCCTGTAATCCTAGCTACCTGGGAGGCTGAGAATGGGGATCACTTGAGTCCATGGGTTCGCGACAACCCTGGGCAACATAGCTTGCTTGAACTAGTCTCAAAAAACAACAACAACAAAAAATCCACAAAATATTAGCGGTTTATCTTGCCAATCTGGTACTTTAAAGAGAATTCAGAAGCTCTGCCTATAGACACTAGACAATTTTAAATAGGAAATACAAACAAAATTTGCAAACAGTTTGACACTTCACTCCCCTAAAAAAGAAGAGCTCTTAGAATTGTCCACACTCCAGGCCAGCTGCGGTGGCACCAGCCTCGGACGGGAGGCTAAGATCGGGAATTGCTTGGGTCCGCAGGTTCGAGACCCATCTGGGGAAACAGAGTGAGACCCAGCTGTGCGTGGTGGTGCGCACCTGTAATCCCAGCTACCTGGGAGGTTGTGGATGGTGATTGCTTGAGTCTGGGGTTCCCCAGGCAACATAGTGAAACCTAGCCCCTAAATAAATTGTCCACACTCCAGGAGGATAGGGACACTGATTTTTTTTTTTTTTTTTTTAAAGACTATGTCTCGCTATTTTTGCCCATGGAACTGCAGGCTCACATTGCCCGGGGTACCACAGACTCAAGCAATCCCCAGCCTCAGCTTTCCAGGTAGCTGGGATTACAGGCGTGCGCCACCATGCCCAGCCATTTTTTGGGACTAGGTCTCGCTATGTTGCCCTGATCGGGACTTGAATCGCAATCCCTAGTCCCAGCCACTTCATAGGCTGAAGCTTACAGGCACAAGCCACAGTGCCCAGCTGGTAGGGACACTGATAAATCAGTATACTGACTGGCAAGGACAAGTCTATCAGTAACTACCACTTTCCAGTCAGTTTCCAGACTCTATTCACAAATCCCACTGACTACGAAACTATATGGCCAACAGACAGCTATGGGGCAAAGTTTCTTGGAGTAGGGAGTGTAAAATCTGCCAGTGTCCTAGTAAACAGAAAAGGGGTGCAGAACAATGCAAGGTTCCCTGAAATTTTCCTTACCAGGTTCTCGTCACTTGAAGGCACATAAAGTACTCCAAAGACACACACACATGCACATGGGGGCAAGTGGGTGATAGAGAAATTTATTTAAGGAACTGAAAGATCAGAAATTAAGGAATTAGGAGGACAACCTGGGTTAGTGAGGCTCAGACTGGAGTAGGGATAGACTATCAACTCGGTAGTTTACATGCTTTTGAAACATCTGATTATTAATATCCTCCCCTGGTCCTTAATTATGATTGAGAAGAGTCATGGAAGGGTAGAGTTCTTTCTGGGCAACTCTGCCTGAGAACAGGCAGACTATGTGTTGAGGCCATGTGAAGATGGGTGAAATTTTCTTTGTTCCGGTTTTAATATCCTTCACTTCCTCAGATTCTAAATGGGAAAATTCCTGATGCCTTCTAGTTTGAGTGGTTTAAGTTTTCATGTCCTAACAGGTGCATCCTTCAGTACTCATAACCTTCCTACGGGTTCTCAGTCTTGCTGGCTCTGGCTCCCTGTACAGTCCAGGTATCTACTTGTTGCATCTGGTCTCACTGAGGCACTTTACCCTCTTTTTCCAGCTGTGAATGAGCCTCCCGTTCTCATCCTTCATTCAGTCAGAGTAGCTGTTGTAGCTATGCCCCATAGCCCACATACAAAGCTAGTGACAGCACAGTGGCTGGAGAATTCCAACCACAAATACCTGAGGATAAGAACCTAAAGTCCTAAACTGAACCCCTAATTTAGGATGGCATTTATCCCTCATGTTACGGTGAACCCTAAAGATGCCACCATACATTTTAAACAGGACAGAATCCTAAAACGAGTAGGAATTACTGAAACATCAGTCTAGAGAAAAGAGGTTCGTACTACTGATACTGATGCTTCCCTCCTGATCCATCATCAGGCAGAGTTTCAAACAATTTTCACCCTATTTTGTAAATATGACATGCTTTATTCTATTCAAATTTCTCCTGCAAATGCTGACCACTGAACTCTGCAAATAATTCGCCCAAATTAAGTACTAACCGAAGAAACTCAAGAACCACCCAAGAATCTCAGTCATTTAATCGCTTAAGTAGAAAAGGGTTTACAGTACTCATGCCTGCATTCGAATCTTGCAGTGCACCCAAACATCGCACCAGATCACTTTTTGGGGGGGAGAAGCAAATCTCAGGCAATTTGGAAAAAAATCCAACACCACCTAGGCTAAAGAACGTTTAAGCTTAGACCCACCCTACAATTTAGATCTTGATCTGGGGAAGGACTGGCTGACCTGAGATTGGGAACCCCGTTAAGACCATAAAGGCGGCCTCGTCTGTAATCCACGTGGGGACGAGATTCCAAGGAAGGGGCCCGCCTCTCCACGCCATGTAAGGACAAAGGAGGCGACGATTCCCGCCATGCGAACCTGGGACTCTCCTGGAACCCGGGGCTGAACTGGGACAAAGAGAAGGGGGCCCGCTCCAGTCAGGATGCTCCCCGCCTGAGGGGGGTGTGTGCTCCCGGCACGTGCGCGCGTGCGCGCCGCAACAGACAAAGCCTGATCCGGGGGAGGCGGCGGCCGGGGGCCCGGTGCGCGTGCACCCCCCAGCGCGAGGCACCGCCGCTGGCCTAGGGGCCGGGAGGGGGGGCGCGCCAGATGCGCGCGCACCGGGTCCTCGCCGCCACCGCCGCCATTTTGTTTCCTTTGCACAATGGGGGAGAATAACGGCCGAGGGCGGGAGCGAGGCTGGCGAGTAAAGAATGAGCCAGGTGCCAGGGCGAGAGTATCTGACAGAAGTGGGGAGCGCGGAGCGCCTCGGGGACTGTCACCGCGACATATTAGATGCGCCCGCGCTGTGTGGGAGGACAGGCGGGGGGAGGGGCAGAGACGGGAGAGGACCAGACCGCGCCACATTGACGCTTACCTTGTTGGCGTCCCCTTCCCCAACTACAGTCACCGCCGCCGCCCTCCTGCCACAGCCCGCCGGGGTCTCCCCCCAAAAGCCACGCGGTGCGCACCGGGCTGCCGAATCCAACTGCAATGGCGAGAAGAGGAGGAGGAGGAGCCGGGGCCGGGGGCGAGCGGGCGGGCGCGCGCCGGGGAGGTGCGGGAGCACGTGATCCGCCGTAGCCCCGCCCCTTCGCCGCCGCGTTGCCTCTCGACGCAGGCTCGGGCGGAGGAGGGAGGAACAAATAGTGATAAGGAGGTGGGTTCTAGTCACGTGATAAATCGTGGCCGTTACGCGACTGGTCACGTGGTACGGGAAGGTTTCCTCCCCTTTTGAGGTCTGTGCTTGATCATGTGACAGTGGCAAAATGACAGCTCTCTTTGGCCACTTGGTAGGACTTTGCTGCCTTCGCTCTGCGGTATTGGTAGATCTGAATCATGTGATCAGGTAGTCCTGGTTTTCAATGGCGGTTTTTGAGCAACTCTTGGCAAGCGACGCCAGGCGAGGAGCGGAACCTTCCTAACTACGCGCTCACGCGCCTGCGCGGCCGCCATCTTACACCCGTCGCCATGAATACGTTGGCGGAAATGTGTCGGAGAACCTCGCGTGTAGGAGAACCTCGCACGTGAGCGTCCTAGTGACCGAGAGTCGGATTCGGCGTCTGTCGCTGGCCACTGGGCGGAGCTTCCTCCCAGCTTCCCGCGTCTCCCACGAAAGGCAGAGCAGAGCCGTATGTGGGAACTGCCTGAGCGCTCCTTGCTGGAGGAATGGGTCTGATAGGGATCTTCCAGCTACCCTTTCACAAATTAAACTGAGACCTGGGCAAAAGGAAAAAAAAAAAAAGACTGTATTGGAGGATTCGTGTCCAGTTCGCGGAGAGCCGACCCCACGACTTCAGACGCTCGGTCTTCTGCAGCCCGGGGTTCGTAAAGGCCGCGGGGACCGAGCGCTGTTTACAAGCGGGTTCGCTGACCTTTCCTTGGCGCCTTGTGAGAATCTGGTGCGTCCACTGGGGCGGTTGCTAGGCAAGTTGGTGGCGAAATTAGGTCGGATGCTGCAGGGATTTGGATCAAGACGTTCCAAAAGTTTTCTCCCAAACAAACGTGAGAAGTCGTTAAGGACTTAGGGCATAATAACGAATATTCCTTCCCAAATCGTAAAAATGCTGCAACTAAGTTGTAATGTGTCTGCCCAGTGTCTGCTATAGGTTTGTGTCCCCAGTATGAGCAAGGACTATTCCTTATCTATAAATTTACTATCATTTTAGAAGAATCACGGCACAATTCTTTGGGCAGAAATACGCTAACAGTTATGACAAAGGTAAGGTAAAAATATGAGTATAGAAGTGGGTGCTTGCTGTGTCTGCTGCTTTTGTCTCTGATTTATATCGGGGCTTTTAACAGTAATGTATGTGATATAGAATGTCAAGTGTGCAGGGTAGATGGAAAATAAGTCTCCCCCGCATACTCACCCTCCTTGGCAACCTTTGTTAAAGTCTGCCGATCTCTTATACCCAGAGACTCTTAATTAGATTTTCTTCCTTCCTTTCTCTCCTCTTCCTCTTCCTCTTCTCTTCTCTTGTCTCGATTAGGTCTCACTATGTTGCCCGGGGTAGTCCCATTCCCGCAAACTCAAGCAATCCCCCAATTTCAGTCTCCCAGGTAGTTGCGATTACAGGTGCCCACCACCTTGCCTAGCTGCTTTTTTGAGACCAGGTCTCTTAGGCTGGGCAGGGTGGCTCGTGCCTGTAAGCTTCAGCCTATGAAGCGGCTGGGGTTAGGGATTGTGGTTCGAGTCCCGCCTGGGGCCCATAGTGAGACCTAGTTCCAAAAAAATAGCCGGGCGTGGTGGCGCACATCTGTAATCCCAGCTACCTGGGAAGCTGAGGCTGGGGATTGCTTGAGTCTGTGGTACCCCGGGCAACATAAGCCTGTGGTTCCACGGGCAAAAATAGTGATACCCAGTCTCAAAAAAAAAAAAGAGATCAGGTCTCTTATGTTGGCAGGGGTAGTCTCAAACCCTGAACTCAAGCGATCTCAGGCCTCTTGCCTCCCAGTATTTGGATTACAGGCACGGACCACCACACCCAACTTTAATTATATTTTCATACCTGTTTTTTCACATAAAAATTCACATATACACATTCACCTACATTTTTCACATTCTGCATCTTGGTTCTTTTTCCACTTGGATTTCCTTTTTTCTTTTGGAGACTAAGTCTTGCTATGTTTCCCCGGGGTAGTCCCAATCCAGGGGACTCAGGCGATCCCCAGCCTCAGCCTCCCAGGTAGCTGGGATTACAGGCATCCGTCACCGCACCCAGCTGCTTTTTTCGAGACCAGGTCTCGCTCTGGTCCGGGGTAGTCTCAAACCCGCAAACTCAAGCGATCCCTTGCCTTTTGCCTTCAAGAGCTTGGATTACAGGCATGTGCCACCACTCCCAGCTCCATGTGGATTTCTAAAAAAATCTTGAAATTGGATAAAGTTTTTTGTTGTTTTTTTTGACTAGGTCTCGCTATTTTTGTCTGTGGAACCGCAGGCTCTCGTTGCCCGGGGTACCACGAACTCAAGCAATCCCCAGCCTCAGCTTCCCAGGTAGCTGGGATTATAGGCGTGCGCCACCACGCCCAGCTATTTTTGGGATTAGGTCTTGCCTACAGGCCCCTGCGGGACTCGAACCGCGATCCCTAGCCCCGGCCACTTCATAGGCTGAAGCTTACAGGCACGAGCCACTGTGCCCGGCTGGATAAAGTTTTGATAAAATTAATGGGGTATACATTTAACCAAAGTTTGTTATGTTTAGATTGTTCAACATCATTGACAATAAAGGTGATAACTGACTTGAACACTAAAGTTAGAAATCAGCAACATAGCTGACAAACAAGGCACAGGCTCAGAGGCTGGATGACTTGACTAAGCTAACAGCGCTGCCAAGTGGCAGAACAAGGAAGGTTTCTAATATTTTACTTCAGTTCCATTGACTTTTCAGCAGAGGACCCAAAGTTATATTTCACAAGAACTTTTGAAGAATCTCACTACTACAAGGTATCCCCACAGTATGGAACACCTCAGATAGTGCTGGAGACCAAAAGTTTTGGATCAAACCAGTTTCCATGGAGGAGTGGTGAATAGATTTGGAGATTTTCGGTCGTCCAGGATTTGCTAGATCAGCTGGCAGGGAGTACTTATGAAACAGTTGTAGCTGTGATTATTACCCACTAGGCTGGTGCCCTACCTAACCTGTTATTTTGAGAGACTATCCATTTAGACAGTTAAAATATGGAGTCCATGTGAACCCACCTGCCTGATCTCACTTACTAGGAGCTGCTGGATAGTTTTTCAGCCCAACCATCTGACAAGCTGCATCCACTACACTCCTTGTTCGTGTTCTCTTTTTGTCATAGTATGAGATGGAAGACATAAGATATTGTTTGTCTTCTCATGCCAGCCTCTACGTTGCCTTGCTTTAGCTGAAATCCTGTTATCATCTGACTACCTTGTCCTGTCCCCCCATTTCACTCACCATCTCAGTGGCTGAAGATTGAGGTCCTCCTGTCATCCCCTCTATCTAGACAGATTCTCCCATCGTCAAGGATTTGTGTCCTTGTGACTATCCTCACTACTTGTCTTAAGAGATTTCTCCCACTTCAGTTCCCATACTCCTGATTATACCTTTGAAAGCTTTCTGACCCATATCTACTTCCTTTCCCCTTCACAGTTGACAGGGGTTGACCACCATGCTTTTGGGAAACAATCCTCCCTCTTAATCTATACTTTACCTGGCAGGTCCCCACTGTCTGACTCCAAAACTTAGTCAAAACTGGCCTGGCCTAGCCAGGTGTGGTGGTACGCGCCTATAATCCAAGTGCTGGGAGGCAAGAGGACAGGGATGGCTTGAGTTCAGCACTACCCCAGGCAACATAGCAGGAGCTGGTTCTCAAAGCAGCCGGTTATGGCGGGCGCCTGTAATCGCAGCTACCTGGGTCCACGGGATCGGGAAACATAGCGAGACCTAGTCTCAAAAAAAAAAAAAAAAAAGGCAAAAACAAAAATGGCCTGACCAGTGATTGGCCTAGATGTAGATCACCCAATGCTTCCTTGGGTTTTCTTTTCTACTATAATCTTGCCTCCTAGCCTCTGCCTTGACCAGTCAGAATTCCACATCTCTCCTGTTCCAGTAATTGGTTCACAGGTGGTTGATATTTTGAAAAACATGCCAAAAAGAGTAAGGAAAGCAGCTTTATCTGCTTTTGATAATCTGAGTGAGAGATGGTCTTTGCTGCAGCTGCTTGCCCAGGCAGACAGCCTGAAAAAATAGTGCTGGCAGTAACCTTATTCTCTTCACCCAATCATTCTGTCTTAGGGCCTTTATTTTATTTATTTTTTTTTTTAAATAAAGAGACTAGGTCTCACTGTGTTGCCCTGCATAGTCCCAAACCCACGGACTCAAGTGATTCCTAGCCTCGGCCTCCCAAATAGCTGGGATTACTAACATTTCTTTTTTCTTTTTTTTTTGAGACAAGGTCTCATTATTTTGGCCCATGGAACCACAGGCTCAAGCAATCCCCAGCTTCAGCTTCCCAGATAGCTGGGATTATAGGCACACGCCACCACACCCAGCGATATTTTTTGGAACTAGGTCTCACTACATGCCCCCGGCGGAACTCGAACCATGATCTCTGGCACTGGCTGCAACTTCCTAGACTGCTGCTTACAGGCATACGCCACCATGCCCAACCTTGTCATTACCATTTCTTAAGGCAATCAAATTACCCTCATTTATTTTTTGTTAAATTGTATGTCAACCTTTTTTTTTTTTTTTTTTTTTTTTTTTTTTTTTTTTTTTTTTTTTTTTTTTTTGAGACTAGGTCTCGCTATTTTTGCCCATGGAACCACAGGCTCTTGTTGCCTGGGGTACCACTGGGGATGGACTCAAGCCATCCCCAGCCTCAGCTTCCCAGGTAGCTGGGATTACAGGTGTGCACTACCACGCCCAGCTATTTTTTTTTGGAACTAGGTCTCGCTACAGGCCCCAGGCGGGACTGGAACCATGATCCCTAGCCCCGGCCGCTTGATAGGCTGAAGCTTACAGGCATGAGCCACCATGCCCGGCTGTATGTCAACCTTTTTATAAGTGTACTTGTTTATTTTCCTTGTGTCAGGGCACAAAGGCACATACTCCCATCCCTCTGGGTTGAGGTTAGATGAACAAGCAAATTAACATTATATAAGCTAATAAGAGAAAAAGGCCAAATTTAATAAGTATGGAGAATTTACATGACTGTAAATTCCAAAATAAGTGGCAAATGGACAAACTGGGAGTTTATATCCGAAGCTAAGGGAGCTTGTGGCATCAAGGACAGAGGAGGGGTTTCCAGTGAAAAGGAGGGAATGATTTCATGTGATAAAACCTTAACCTCTAGATGTTTACCCTGCCTCCAGATCGATTTCTCCAATAGATGTGGTTATTTTTTAGCAATTCTCTAAATATAGATAAGCTAAGCTTCATTATTTAAATAATAGTAATAGTAGTTTCTCTGCTATTTATATGGCCTTAATTGGCCTTCATTCCACATACCAAGATGGCATGTATTGGAAAACATCTCCATTACATCTTGAACTTTTTTGTTGTTGTTTTTTGGGTTGTTTTATTTTTGTTTTTGTTTTTTGTTTTGCGAGATTAGCCCTACACTTAATAGAGGGTAAGCTCTAGACCTGGCAACAAGGTTCTTGTTCACTTTTGTATATGCCACTATATAAAGTGCCTGGCTTACCTTTCCAAGATAGCTTTGTGTAAGCACCATCCCTAGAAAGTTCCTTCCTGTCCTTACCCAAGCACCAACTCTCTTTTCACATCACCAGGAGTTTTTAACTTTTGTAAAATGTTAGAGAATTGGAAATGTCCAGCATGGACTTCTTTGAATCCTGCCAGTCCATAACTGATCAGCATATGCATACCTGTATGTCCCCTTTGCCTTTGCACCTGTTCTTTGGCTTGCCCTCGCTCATCTGTATCTCCTGAGGTTGCAGACAACGGAAGTGAACACTAGCACAAGAGAACTTGAACCCATCTACTGCTGTAACTCAGGCTATGAGGGAGGGCTGGAAAAGCTGCCAGAAACACATCAAACATTAGTTCCTTGCCTTTGTATAGCTGGAACTGACAAGCAATGAGCAAAGCATATAACTTATCTGATGGCAACTAGTGCAGCAGACAAGAAATTGGGGGTACATGGCTGGGCAGGTTGCTTTTTTTTTTTAAGAGACTAGGTCTCAAACTGGGTATGGTGGTACATGCCTATAAACTTCAGCCTATGAAGCGGCTGGAGCTAGGGATCGCGGTTCGAGTCCTGCTTGGGGCAACATAGCGAGACCTAGTCCCCAAAAATAATGGCGTGGTGGCACATGCCTATAATCCCAGCTACCTGGGAAGCTGAGGCTGGGGATTGCTTGAGTCTGTGGTACCCCAGGCAACATGAGCCTGCGGTTCCACGGGCAAAAATAGTGAAACCTAATCTCAAAAAAAAAAAAAAAAAAAGACAGGCTAGGTCTTGAGCCAAGTGTGGTGGTGCACACCTGTAGCCCAAGTGCTGGGAGGCAAGAGGCCTGGGATTGCTTGAGTTCGTGGGTTCAAGACTACCCTAGGCAACATAGCGAGACCTGGTCTCAAAAAAGCAGCTGGGCATGGTGGCAGGCACCTGTAATCCCAGCTACCTGGGAGGCTGAGGCTGGGGATCGCTTGAGTCCATGGGATCAGGACTACCCTGGGCAACATTGGGCAACACAGCAAGACCTAGTCTCAAAAAACCAAACAAACACTAGGTCTCGCTATGTTGCCTAGGGTTGTCTCGAACCCGCAAACTCAAGTGATTCCTAGCTTTAGCCTCCCAGGTGGCTGGGATTACAGGCATGTGCCACCACGCCTGGTCAGGTTGCAGTTTAAAGTTAGGTGGTATGCACTCTCCCTCATCAACTCTGGCTAATTCCAACTCTGTACCTCCCACTTCTGTGAGCTGGGAAGTTGAAAACAAGTTCTTATATTCTCCACTCATGTGGTGCTTTCCCTTCCTGTGCACCTAAACCATTGCTCAGACCTTTCTTCTCACATTCTACTCCATTCTCAGCAGATGACCTTTTTTCTCCCCCACAAGAAATAGCCACTAATGGGCCGGGCACGGTGGCTTGTGCCTGTAAGCTCCAGCCTGTGAAGCTTCGGCTGGGGCTAGGGATCGCAGTTCAAGTCCCACCTGGGGCCCATGGCAAGACCTAGTTCCAAAACAATAGCTGGGCGTGGTGGCACGCACCTGTAATCCCAGCTACCTAGGAAGATGAGGCTGGGGATTGCTTGAGTCTGTGGTACCCTGGGCAACTAGAACCTGTGTTTCCACGGGCAAAAATAGCGAGACCTAGTCTCAAAAAAATAAAAAGAAAAAGAAATAGTCACTGATGTCCACATTTCCCCACCATCATGACATTAAGTGTTTGTGTCCAACACATTCTTGCCTGCTACTAACCCTGAAGCCCCTCTCTGGCACATCCTGTGTCCACTTTTCGTCCTTCCCTCCAGACCTGTAATCCAAGCACTATATATTATTCCCCTGGTGACCTTGGCCAGTCCAATCACTTCAAAGATTACAAAAACACAACACATCTGATTATGATTGTGTTCCTCCAGCCTGGAATTTACCTCAGACAGCCAAGCATCTAAACAACAGCTTCCCTTAGAGATGTTATATGGGCCCAAATTAACCTGCCAGTAAAGGACGCCATCCTGTCTGAGTCCCTTTGGATCCACTTAATTGTGTCTTGGCACCTTTGCCAGAGCGTTGTATGCTTTTGTACAAGATTCCCCCTACACCTGCAGCTCAATCAGAAGTGCCTGGGAACTTCCTTTCTGCTCATGCAGCCTTCGGTTTCCAAGTTATTTGTGTAGGACAATTCAGACAACTCATCCTCCAGTGCTCGCTACTGGATCCGGTGGCAGGTGCCCAGGGTCTACCACTTCCCACCTCCATGCCACCAGGACTCTGCCTGAACTATTTCTTTTCTTTTTTCTTTTTTTTTGAGACTAGGTCTCGCTATTTTTGCCCGTATAACTACAGGCTCTCATTGCCCGGGATACCACAGACTCAAGCAGTCCCCAAACTCAGCTTCCCAGGTAGCTGAGATTACAGGCGCGCGCCACCACGCCCAGCTATTTTTTTGGAACTAGGTCTCACTACGGACCCCAGGCGGGACTCGAACCGTGATCCCTAGCCCCGGCCGCTTGATAGGCTGAAGCTTACAGGCACGAGCCACCGTGCCCTGCCTGCCTGAACCATTTCAGTCTAGGGGCTTTGACCCCTGTTTTTTTCACCATTCTGCATGTAGTCAGATCAGCCCCATGCTCAAATAACCAAAATCCATAGATGTCATCATTTTTTTTTTTTTTTATTTTTTGAGCTGGGCATGGTGGCTCATCCCTGTAAGCTTCAGCCTATGAAGCAGCCGGGGCCAGGGATCGTGGTTCGAGTCCCGCCTGGGGCCCATAGCAAGACCTAGTTCCAAAAAATAGCTGGGCGTGGTGGCGCG